>CM062817.1:663099187-663288963 GCA_031772625.1 Pinus tabuliformis
ACTTAGAGCCATAGAGGTGACTAGATTAGATTCAGTTACTAGTTACAATATGAAGGTCATGCAAATTCATGATCAACTTGCAGTAGTTGGGTAGAAGATTATAGATGTAGATGTAGTGGACATTACACTGAATGGATTCCCAGCTTCATTAGAACCCTTTGTCAAAGGTGTTTGTGCTTGTGAGAACCTTCCAAACATTGAAAGGCTGTGGGATGAATGTATCTAGGAGGAGACTTGGATTGAGTTAAAAGCCAACAAGAAGGGTGGTGACAAGAACCTAGCCCTATTTGGATAATTCATTTGTCATAAGCATGAGCGTTATGCATCACAATGTACAATGTCTAGATAAGAAGAAGGGAAAAATAAAGTAGCAGTGTAGGTGGTAGCCTTTGACTCAAACGAATGAGTTTGCTTCCAAGTTTGAGAGTGATTTCTCAATGGTATCTTGCCTTTATACTAGCATGGTTCCAAAGAATGTGTGGCATATGGATAGTGGGTTATCTTGTCATATGACATTCGGTTGATAGCATGGTTGCGAGGGAGCACCCCTCGCCCCCTATCAAATCTGCTCACGAAGCGTATCGAGAGCAACCCCAAGAACACGCTCTTGAATTTGCTCCTTGTGGGAGTGAATTTTGGGAGCGCGCTCCCTAAAAAAAATTCTCCCTGCCTTTTAAGGAGTGATAGAGGGAGCTATCACAATTTTTTTTGAGTATGTTCAATCCTATGGCCCTAGTGTTGATATGCAGTTCATGGTAATGTTAAATTCTCCTTTATCTTTCATTTTCATCCTTTTACTTAAATTTTTAACATTACCATGAAATGACTCAGGATGTTTGAGAGTGGTTTCGACCTCATTGGATTTCATACAAAGAAAGTTAGAATTTTAGATCTAACTCAAAATACTGCAGAGTTGTCATTTTTTTAGCATTTCAAGATTGTGGGGCATTGCAATGTTTCCATTGGATTTTGTCATGTACTAGGGTATGGAACTTTTGTTTAATCAAGAGCACCAAGCCCTCTTTGCGGGGGAGACTCCCAATGATCAAGAGCACCAAGGTCATTCGACTATGCAAGATGAGATTCCCAATAAAGCACGAGACAAGAAATAAGAAATTTCTCATGGCAAGAGGGTCAAGCAGTAGATAATAGATTTACTTGACTTGTCTAGTTTCTAGTACTTTTTTATAACTATTGACTCTTTCGTATTTATTATGGTATTTTTTGTAAACAATATATGACAATTTAAGTTTGAAGTTTGAAGTTGGCATTTATAACTCATTGGTAATGAATTATGAATATGATGCTTCGTGAAAGTTGAAAGTTGAAACATTTCATTTCATGTTAGATATTCTTTGTTATAGTTTGGTTACTTCATAATGGTAATGGTTACAAGTACAACTTTAGTGATAAATGATGACAAATGTTATATATTGAATTTTGAAAGCTTGAAACTTTAAGATTGATGAATCATGAGACTCAATATGTTGTATGTTACTAACTTGTGGATGTGGTTGATGAAGATTATAACTTCTAGATGATTGATGTTATATGGTTCAATCCATGTTTTTATGTTTTTTATATCTAATTCATCATTCTACATGCTTTTGTTGACATATATGCATCAAAATATATATTATATAAAAATTCACTCCTGATTTTCTCCCAAACCGGGAGCTTTTGAAAATGTCGCTCCTCGCTTCCACTCCCGCTCCCTAGTAACCTTGTTGATAACTTTTTTCTAGTTTAACATAGTTGGACTCAAGGGTTTATGTTGAGGTTGGTGATGATGCCAAGTACTTAGCAACAGTGGTTGGTACTATCCAAATTAGAAGAAGGAAAAAATTAAGTAGCAATATAGGTGGTAACCTTTGTAGAAACTCAAATGAATGAGTTTGCTGCCAAGTTTGAGAGTGCTTTCTCCATGGTATTTTGCCTTTCTATGAGCATGGTTCTGAAGAATGTGTGGCATGTGGATAGTGGGTTGTCCTGTCATATGACGTTAGGTTGATAATTGTTTTCTAGTTTACCAAAGTTGGACTTAGGGGTTTAGGTTGAGCTTGGTGATGATACCATGTACTTAGTAGTAGGAGTTGGTACGATCCCCTTCTAGCTCCAGTCAGATAACTCTTTAAACTTTGATGATGCTTAGTTTCTTCCAGGTCTCGGGAAGAATTTTCTCTTGTTTTTGATAATGGAGGATAAGGGTTATGATGCAGAGTTAAAGAACCAACAAGTCCTCATTGGTGTGAAAAATTAATAAAAATATTGCTTATTGCAATCAACCAACAATTATCCAATGTATTTAATTCTAAGCAAAATTATTTTATTGCAAATGTTGAATAAAAACGTGATTGCAATATTCACATAAATAAACTGTGGAAACTCTGATAGAAAACCAATCACAAAATGGACACAATATTTTCGGACAAAACATCCCGGGAAAAACCCTGAAGGGAAAACCAGTTCTTCAGTTCTGAGAGTTTCATTAATCTTTAGCAAATTCTACAATTGATGAATATTACCATATTGCTTTCCAAACCGCGGCAAAGCTTCGGCAAAATATTTCTTCACCTCCACAAGTCAATTTGACCACTAGAAGGCTCATGACCTCCCTCTGCGACCTGACGTAGCCTCTCTTGGAAAATACAGCTTGTATGGCCTCACACGTGCGGCCCCTGGACCCTCTGATGCTCACGGCCTAGACATAATTAGCTTCTTAGTTGTTCTAGTGGAAATCTCGTACGATCTCCACCTCACAATTACGACCTCCATAAGAAATCTCAACCTCCATTAGAGAAAACTAAGCACTAACAGAACCGCACAACCTCAATAACTCGGCCTCCCTATCTGCAGAAAAACTCTGGGAGAATTCCTAATCTGGATCTCAAAAACTAGAAGAATACTGATGAAATAAAACTCTGGAAAAATATTCGTTGTTTCAACTAATGTTGAAACCCTCACTGGTGTCAAACCCCGCGCTATCACTGCAATGAATTGATTTCCATGACTGCCCATCGATCTCCTTTATAATCTCTTGATAAGAAATCAACGACTAAGATCTAGGTTTGAAATGATATAATCGATGGCTAAGATCACCCAGAAACTTTACTAGAAGTTTCTAAAGGAAAATTGAGCATGTCTCAATTATTACTAATTAATTAATCTATTTCCCTAAGTTAAAACTTAGGAAAATAGTTAAAACTAATTAATTGAATTAAAACATTTACATTCAAAAGAATATGTTGGGCTTGGAGATATTTTCTGCTCTTGTGTTCCTAGCCTCACTGACACCACCTGAGGCTAGAACACTTGTCCGAGCTACATCAACCAACACTCCCTCTTAGCGAGGAAGGTGTTCTACATTGTACACCATTGTGCTCTGTGCTCACATCTAGAACACTTGCCACCTCATGGCCCATTCCACTATGCCACAATTCTCACGGGTTGTTGCTGCAAGCGATGAGTGCAAACTCATTCTCTATCCGTCTAGAAAGCTCATTTGTGACTGTCGATGTCTGCTTCTTGCCCTTTTTGTCACCTTTCTTCTTGTGTGGGCAATTGTTGTGGTAATGGCCAAACTCATGACAACCATAGTACTTGATCTTCGATGTGTCATTCTTTTCCTCCTTGGAGTTGGACCCTTTACTAGATCCCTTCTTCGCTTTGCCCTTGCTCACAAGAGCAACATTCTCGTTGTCATCTCCCTTATGCTCAGAATTGCTGCTAGTACCACTATTGCCTTTAACAAGGCTCAGTTGAAGCTCCTTCCGTGTGAAGGCATTCCATAAGCATTTCCAAGTAGGAAAATTAGATCTTCCACTAATCACTTGCATGAAAACATCCCATTGCTTTTGAAACCCATTTAGGGTTGTTCTCACAAGCTCTTCATCCTCGACCTTCTCTCCAATGGCTGCTAGCTCATCTCTAACTGTTCTGATGCAGGTGAGGTATGACAATGTTTTCTCCCTTATTTTGTTTGTGGCTTCTGACCTTCTCTTTTAAGATCATTTTTTGATTCATATTTATATCCTGAAAAAGTTTGTTGATGGAATCCCACATCTTCTTAGTCGTATATTCTTCCGCTAAATGTGGAACTATGAGGTCCTTGATCTCGTCTAGAATAATACGCCTAGCCTTGGCATCATCTTTCCAATACTCATGCAACATGATAGGATATGTTGGTACAACAATATGTGTCGTAGCAAACTCCCTCAACCCATGCTCTTTTAAAATAAGAAGGCACCAGATTCTCAAGACACCAAAGTTTGATGCACCATCCAACTTATCTTGATCCCTCAATCTTGTTGAAGCCATTATTGAAGCCCTTGAGAGAAAATAAAAATAATATCTCTTCTACCAGCTATCAAAAGTATTTGGAAAATCTCATGGTCTCCCTCTTTGTTAACTTTAGGTAACAATGGTATGTTCTATGCTTTAGAGCAATTTTACTTCAATTTCTTTATCAGCCCAATATCGATTTCAGTTTAGCAATCACATAAACATGTAAGTAAAATGATGATAGAACATAAACATAAACAGTAGAAGACAAGCCAAGACAAGAGGACACAAGATGTGACGCCAGCTAGGGACAAACCTCAATGTGGGGAAACCCTTGATCAAATCTTCTTTTAGTCTTCAATAGTTCAACAGAGAGAGATAGTACAATTTACAAAGTTTGATAATTTATAACAACAGCAAAAGATCCATAACTAGAAAAGTCAACGCTGGTCAACTGGGCAGTTTTGACCCTTAAAGATTCGGTCAACTTCAGTCAACTTCGGCCTCCAAACAGCAAGATGAAAAACTTGTGTGGGAAATTGTTGTGGTAATGGCCAAACTCATGACAACCATAGTACTTGATCTTCGATGTGTCCTTGACCTTCTCTTTTAAAATAATTTTTTGATTCATATTTTTATCTTGAAATGGTTTGTTGATGGCATCCCACATCTTCTTAGTCATATATTCTTCTACTAAATGTGGAACTATGTGGTCCTTGATCTCGTCTAGAATAATATGCCTGGCCTTGGCATCATCTTTCTAGTACTCATGCAACATGATAGGATATGTTGGTACAACAATATGTGTCGTTGCAAACTCCTTCAACCCATGCTCTTCTAAAGTAAGAAGGCACCAGATTCTCAAGACACCAAAGTTTGATGCACCATCCAACCTATCTTGATCCCTCAATCCTATTGAATCCATTACTAAAGCCCTCGAGAGAAAATAAAAATAATATCTCTTCTACCAACTATCGAAAGTATTTGGAAAATCTCATGGTCTCCCTCTGTGTTAATTTTAGGCAACAATGGTATGTTCTATGCTTTAGAGCAATTTTACTTTTATTTCTTTGTGAGCCCAATATCAATTTCAGTTTAGAAATCACATGAACATGTAAGTAAAATGCTGATAGAACATAAAAATAAACAGTAGAAGACAAGCCAAGACAAGAGAACGATGTGGCCCCAGCTAGGGACAAACCCCAATGTGGGGAAACCCTTGATAAAATCTTCTTTTAGTCTTCTATAGTTCAACAGAGAGAGATAGTACAATTTACAAATTCTGATAATTTATAACAACAACAAAAGAGCCTTAACTAGAAAAGTCAACGCTGGTCAACAGGGCAATTTTGACCCTCAAAGATTCGGTCAACTTCAGTCAACTTCGGCCTCCAAACAATGAGATGAAACTTGTGTGGGCAATTGTTGTGGTAATGGCCAAACTCATGACAACCATAGTACTTGATCTTCGATGTGTCCTTGACCTTCTCTTTTAAGATCATTTTTTGATTCATATTTTTATCCTGAAAAAGTTTGTTGATGGCATCCCACATCTTCTTATTCGTATATTCTTCCGCTAAATGGGGAACTATGTGGTCCTTGATCTCGTCTAGAATAATACGCCTGGCCTTGGCATCATCTTTCCAGTACTCATGCAACATGGTAGGATATGTTGGTACAACAATATGTGTCGTAGCAAACTCCTTCAACCCATGCTCTTCTAAAATAAAAAGGCACTAGATTCTCAAGACACCAAAGTTTGATGCACTTTCCAACCTATCTTGATCCCTCAATCCTATTGAAGCAATTACTGAACCCCTTGAGAGAAAATAAAAATAATATCTCTTCTACCAGCTATCGAAAGTATTTGGAAAATCTAATGGTCTCCCTCTGTGTTTAATTTTAGGCAACAATGGTATGTTCTATGCTTTAGAGCAATTTTACTTCAATTTCTTTATGAGCCCAATATCAATTTCAGTCTAGTAATCACATAAACATGTAAGTAAAATGCTGATAGAACATAAACATAAATAGTAGAAGACAAGCCAAGACAAGAGGACGCAAGATGTGGCGCCAGCTAGGGACAAACCCCAATGTGGGGAAACCTTCGATCAAATCTTCTTTTAGTCTTCAATAGTTCAACAGAGAGAGATAGTACAATTTACAAATCTGATAATTTATAACAACAGCAAAAGAGCCCTAACTAGAAAAGTCAACGCTGGTCAACAAGGCAGTTTTGACCCTCAAAGATTCGGTCAACTTTAGTCAACTTCAGCCTCCAAACAGCAAGATGAAACAACCCTCAAAACAGTGGAATTTTGCCTAGTCAAAGTCTGGTCAAACAATCAACCTGTAGTTAGCCCTAACCACAGTCAACGCTAGTCAAAACTCCTTGATTTTTGTGCCCAGAATTGCAGCCTACTAAGACAAAGATTCCTCACCCGAACCAAAGTCAAAACAAGTCAACGCATCAAGTCAACACAGTCAAACAGCCTCCTAGCAACTCGATCAAAGCTGGTCAACGCAACAAACAGAAATCCTAGGTCACACGTGTGGAGAGAGAAAAGACTGCCTCGGATAGTGTGCCCAATCACAAGAGGAGAGAGAGATATGTGTGATGAGATGATGGTGAAAATGACTTGAGGTCTCCTTTTTATATGCAATGTTGAGGATGAATTGGGGGCTTGAGTGCCTGTTTTGCTTGTTGGTCGACCTTGACAATTTGTCCATAATATAAATAAATTCATATCTTCATTTGTACATGTCAAAATCAGATGATCTTTAGATCAATCCTACACCTCTCCGAGAGAGGAATCTAATAAAAATATCAGTTGTCATAAATAAGATGACCCATGTGGAGTTTGGCCCTAGTTGCTAATTTTAACACTCTGCAAGTGATCTCAGTTGCTATTGGGAAACTCACACTCCCTCTCTGAACTCGCATTGCCCACTGGAACATCGCAATGGCCCTCCTAGAAACTCACACTGCATTTGGGAAATCACTTTGACAAATTTTCTGCCTCCAACAACTAGAGAAACCCAATTGCACTGCCTCCGAAAAATCGATCTGGCAACTGGCAAACAAAATTGCATCTTCGACAGCACACACTGTTAAACTGGCAATTTGCACTCGTTAATTTGGCCTCCCTCTTGCAAAAAATAACATTAGTAAAATTTCTCCAAGTAAATCAGAAATAAATTGAAGAAAATGATCTAGGTATTAAACGCTTGGCTTTCTCTTCCAAACCCCTGTGTTGATCTACTCCGGTAAAACTCTACGCTTCAGATCTGCTATGATACCATGTGAAAAATTTATAAAAATATAGCTTAATGCAATCAACCGGTAATTAGCCAATGTATTTAATTCTAAGAAAAATTATTTTGCTACAAACACTAAATAAAAACATGATTACAATGTTCACAAAAATAAACTGTGGCAAATTTGATAGCAAACAAATCACAAAATGGACACAATATTTTCAAACAAAACGTCCTTAAAAAAACCCTGAAGGTAAAAGCAATTCTTCAGATCTGAGAGTTTTATTAATCTTCATCAAATTCTGCAATTGATGAATATTACAATATTGCTTGCCAAACCATGGCAAAGCTCTGGCAAAATAGTTTTTCACTTCCACAAGTCAATATGACCCCTGGAAGGCTCACGGCCTCCCTATGCAACCTAACACGACCTCTCCTAGGAAATACAGGTTTACAACCTCATACATGTAGCTCCTAGACCCTCTAATGCTCATGATCTAGACAAAATTGTGAAAATTTCTAATACGAAATTCTACTACAGTAATTGATTTATTTCACTTACTTATCTCTCACGGTAAGTTATTTACGAAAACCCTTCAGTAAACATTAAAATAAATTCTACTGCAGTTATCACATAATTACATATAGAAAATGACAGTGATTACAAGCACAAGAATCATTCACAACAACACAGTTGTTTTTGGACAATTGTCCCCGGAAAAACCCAATTTGGGAAAATCATTGCAGCAGATGAGGGTTTTATTAATATTCAACAACAATCACTTTACAAGGAATGATTTCACAGAAAAACTGAGACACTTCTAGGAGAAAACCCCTGAGACAAAGTTTCTCCTCCTCCTGGAGAAGTTCTGACACCCTGGAGACCCTTCACCCACCTCCGCGTCACTTTTGTGTCAGTCTGTGTCAGCGTGCGTGAGGATTGCGTCTCCAATGGTGTTGTTTGCATGCTCTTCCCTCTGCGCTGTCTCTTGAATGCCCTGCATCACCTCCTCCCCAGTCATCACTTATTGCTGTTGATGCCCTCCTCTTCTCCACCCTACAACTCTCCCTCTGAAATCAAACTCCTCCTTGAGAATCGATTTCCCTCAGGGTATTAAGTATTTGCCTGGTGTGTCTCCAAATGACTCTCAAGTCTTCTCTTATACTTTTCTTGTTGATGAATCAACAGTCGAGATTAAGTCTCTAAGACTTGATCCTCGTCTCTTAGAAGCTTCTCACCCATATCTTCATTAATACCCATTAATATTTTTATTTTCCTAAGTTTAGACTTAGGAACCCATCAAAAATATTAATTATTTTAATTACTCCTTATCTGGGTGGAATTTCTCCAAACAATTTATGGGTCTTGGAGATCTCATGTATTCTAGCCCCTCCACAAAATTTCGGAGCTAGATCCCATCCGATGCTACCCAAAATCAACACTCCCTCTTAACGAGGAATGTGCTCTAGCAATATTTCCCAACAAAAGTATCACCCTAATCCACGGGATCTGTCCTCTGCGTTGTTGATGCTCGGCCTACTGCCCTCGTCCACTGTGTTGTTGCAACCTGTATTGTTGCCCATGACACTGTAACTGTCACTGCTACATTTGTACTGCAACTCCCTTTGAATAAGCTGCACCATGTTGCCCATAGCACTGCCACTACTAATTGTTGCACTGCAATTCCTTATACTATCCGCGTCTACTACTAAAATGGATTCATCACCATCCCCATCTTCTCCCTAAAGTAAACAAACTTTGTTCTTCCCAGGGCCTTCGCGAGAATGTCTACCACCTGTTCTCTTGTTGGGGTGTACCTCAACTGTACTGCCCTTCGTTGGACACAGTCTCTGATAAAGTGACACTTGATATCAATGTGCTTCAACCGATCATGAAAGACTGGATTCTCAGAGAGCTTGATGCAACTTTGATTATCACACAGAATATTGGTCACTTCCATCTCTCTCCTGAATAGATTCACAAGCAATTTCCTAAGCCATATGGCTTCACACAAAGTTGTGGTAGCTGCCATATATTCAACCTCAGCTGAGCTCAGAACCACAAATTTCTGTTTCCTACTACACCAGGAGGTCATTCCTGATCCAATGTTGAAACAGTACCCAGTGGTACTTTTCCGATCTACTGAACTTCCAGCGCAATCTACGTCAGTGAACCCACTCAATCTGATGTCATTGCCTTAGGTGTACATCATTCCATCCTCAATTGTTCCTCGTATATATCTGAGAACATGCTTGGTTGTTGCCAGTGTTACTTGGAAGCGGGAGCAAAAACAGGAGTGGGAGTGACATTTTCAGAAGCTCCCAGTTTGGGAGCGAAACCTGGAGCGTTTTATATATATATATATATATATATATATATATATATATATTATACATATATGTCAACAAAAACATGTAGAATAATGAATTAGATATAAAAAACATAAAAAAACATAGATTGAACCATATAACAACAATCATCTAGAAGTTATAATCTTCATCAACCACGTCCACAAGTTAGTAACATACAACATATTGAGTCTCATGATTCATCAATCTTAAAGTTTCAAGCTTTCAAAATTCAATATATAACATTTATCATCATTGATCATCAAAGTTGTACTTGTAAGCTAACTGTAACCATTACAACAAATAATATCTAACATGAAATGAAATGTTATAAAATGAAATGAAATGAAACAACTTTCAACTTTCATGAAGCATCATATTCATAATTCATTACTAATGAGTTATAATTGCCAACTTCAAACTCAAATTGTCATATATTGTTTAAAAAAATATCAAAATAAATATGAAAGAGTCAATAGTTATAAAATCTACTAGAAACTAGAAAAGAGAAGTAAATCTATTATCTATTTCTTATGCTTGGGCCTCTTGCCACCACGAGAAATGTCTAATTTTTTAGTCTTGTTGGAAAATCAGGATCTTTGTCATTAATATCACCCTCTAAGCATTAATATCCAGAGGTATCTTTGTCATTACCTCTGTATCTGTATAGGGATCTTTGTCATTAATATCACCCTCTATGCATTAACATAAGATAGAAAAAGCATAGCATGTCAAGTCAATATTTTGTTAAAGTGATGCGTACATTTTTAGGAGGGTCATGATAGAGGAGTTCGACAACCAATCCCACTAACATCAAGGTACATAGAGGGATTGGTTCTCTTGATTAAATACGAGTTCCAGACCCTAAGACATGACAAAATTCAATGGAAACATTGCAATCCCCCAATCCTGAAATCCTAAAAAATTGATAAGTTTGCTAGATTTTGAATGAAATCTAAAATTCTACTTTCTCCATATGAAATCCAATGAGTCCAAAACCACTCTCAAACATCCCGAATCATTTCATGTTAATGTTAAAAATTTAAGTAAAATGATGAAAATGAAGATTAAGGAGAATGTCACTTTTACTTTAAGAATTTAACATTACCATGAATAGCATATCAATACTAGGGCCTAGACTTGATCATTAAGCTACCCCACTCAAAAATTATTGGTTTCCTTCAAAAAAAATTGCATTTCGAACATTACTACAAAAAAAAAATTGCAAAAAAGGCAAAACGCTCCCGAAAAGGCAGGGATCGAAAAAAAATTTAGGGAGCGCGGATTGGGAGCGGGATCGGGGGGGGGGGCGCTCCCCTGCAACACTGGTTGTTGCCCAGTGCACTTTCTTTGGTTCTATCGTGAACTGACTGAGGTTATTGACAGTGTAACAAATGGTTGTTTTGGCATTGACCAAATACATCAAGGACCCTATGAGTTGCCTGTATAAGGTTGGATCGACTTCTTTATCTTCGAATGCATCAATCCTCTTCCAGTTGGTGATCATTGGAGTAGCCATACGTCTACAGTCCTGCATTCTGAACCTTTTCAAAATCTCTATAGCGTATCTCCCTCGCCCAAGGAAAATTTCACCCTTCTGCTACCAAACTTCCAACCCCAGGTAATAATGCATCTGTCCCAAATCTTTCATGTCGAATTTTGTGGCTAGGTTCTCCTTGCAATCTTTGATGAGCCTGGATGATCCTGTTAGAAAGAAATCATCCACATATAAAACCACGATTAGAGGCTCATTCTCTACAACCAGATAGTAGAGGTTAGGATCTATATCACTCTTGACGAATCCCATCTTCTGCAAGTAGCCATCAATTCAACCATACCATGCTCTAGGTGCATGTTTAATCCCATACAAAGCTTTCTTCAATTCGCATACATGAGATTCCTTCTCATGTATGTCAAAACCCTCTAGTTGTTCAATGTATACTTCTTCCTCTATCACCCCGTTCAAGAACGCCGTCTTGACATCCATCTCGTGAATCTCCCACCCCATCTGAGCTGCAAGGGATATCATGGATCTAATAGAAGTATACCTGGCTACTGGGGCGAAGGTTTCTTCTAGTGTTGCGAAAATCGCGATATTATCGCGATAAAATCAGAAAATCGCGATTTTTTGAGTTTGGCGATATTATCGCCCGATTTTTACGCTAATTTTTTTTCACAAAAAATCGTGATAACTTGAAAAAATCACGTTTTTTCCTAAAAAATTGTGATTTTTTGGGAAAAAATCTTGGAGGGAAAAAAAAAATAATAAAAATAAAAATAAAAATAAAATAAAATAAAAATAAAATAAATAATAAAAAAATTAAAAAAATAAAAATAAAATAAAATAAAATTTCGATTTTTGATGAGGAGGAGGAGGTGACACAACCTACCCAAGCTACCCCTGTCACCAGTAGAGGACGTAGCTCCTAGTTCTTCAACTTCTAGAGCACAACAGAGTCCACTGCCAACTCCACCGACATATACATCTAGAGGGGCAGAGGAAATCAGTAGTATTAGACTTTAGTTATTTGGTTCATTTCATTGTATATGACATTATGACTCATGATATGAGATACATTATTATATTTTTTGTTGATATTTTGAGGCTGAGTTGGGACTCGGGTGTCAGGGCTTCCTATTCAGGACATGATTCACTGTTATGTGTGATGTAGCACTAGAAATGATATTACACATCTTATATATTAGTTCTTTTATCATATTTATGTGTCAATGTATTTATTTTATGTTGTAGATGCTTTAGATATTAAAAAAATTGAAAAAAATGAATATTTTTGTATTTTACAATTTTTTTCCCAATTTTTATCGATTTTTTCCTGATTTTTACGATTTTTCTGATTTTTTCCCCTCGCCGATAATATCCCGATAACGATTACTGCAACATAGGTTTCTTCGTAGTCTATCCCTTCCCTCTGAGCAAACCCCTTAGCCACAAACCTAGCTTTGTATTTTTCTACACTGCTATCTGTAGCATATTTGACTTTGTAGAGCTATCTCGACCCTACAACTGACCTCTCTTGAGGCCTAGGTACCACTTCCCAAACATCATTGACCATTATGGAACTGTATTCCTCCACCATATCTTCTACCCATACTTGATGCTGAATGGCCTCCTGAAAATTGGAGGGTTCTCCAATCTAAGCCACTAAGGCTTGGTATCTATCTGGCTCTCTACGCTCCCTTTTCTCGTTCCTGGGTGTCCCGAAAAATCCTCTGCATCTCGTAGTATATGTCGAAGTTCCCGACTCGCTCTACTACTGGTAGTGGGTATATCTATCTGCTCCTCCTCTTCCTGAGGCTCCACCTCTGGAGTTTTGTCTTTAGGAGAAATACTATCACTAGTTTCTGTTGGTCGAAGTGGCTGAACCAACGGATCATCCTTTAACTACTTGTCGGAAGGCATTTCTCGGAATTTTCTGAAGGCTTTGCCCTCCATGAACTTCACATCCCGTCGAATTACGATCTTCCTATTCCTCGAAAGATAGATTATATATGCCTTAGCATTTTCGTTATATCCTACAAGATATCCTTTCTCCGTAGTCTGATCCAATTTCTTCCTCTTCTCTTTGGGTACATGGCAGTATGCCAAACTCCCAAATATCCTGAAATGACTCACCTTAGGGTTCTTACTGGTGAAGACACTCTCTAGAGTAATCTTACCTAATGCCCTGTGAGGAGTCCTGTTCTTGATATACACTATCGTGTTGCATGCTTCTACCCATAGAAACTTGGGCATATCCTGATCATACAACATTGCCCTGGCTGCTTCAACAATAGTCTGGTTCTTCCTTTTTGCTACTCCATTCTGCTCTGGATTATAGGGGGTTGTCCACTCTCTTATGATGCCTTCCCTTGCACAAAAATCAATGAAGTCTTTGTCGATGTATTCTCCACCATTGTTTGAGCGCACTATCTTTGTCTTCTTTCCTGCCAGATTCTCAACTAGAGCCTTGAACTCTTTGAATCGACCAAAAACCTCATCCTTGGTTTTCAGAAAGTAGGTCCAAGTCTTTCTAGAATGGTCATCAATGAAGGTGACGAAATATTCGGCACCACCAAGAGCTTTTGTGGACATGGGTCCGCAGATATCTGAGTGTATCAATCCCAGAACACTCTTACCCCTATTGTGGCTTCTGGAAAATGTTGCCTTGGCATATTTGCCTAGTGCGCATCCTTTGCATACATCATCTCTTTCGGTACTTAATTCTAAAACTCCTGATACTGTTTTCCCGAGAATTATCAGAGCCCCATGGTGTAAGTGTCCCATCCTCCTGTGCCATAGTTCATTCAAATCTTTATCCCCACTGCTGCCTATCAATGCCGTTGAAGATTCTAGTTATAATCTATACAGCCGATTACTTATTCCAATCTGGGTCTTCTTTTTCCAACTTGGGTGTTTGACATATACTTTCTCCTTAATGAAGAAAACATCATAGCCCTTATTTTGACGCTGAGATACAGAGAGTAAGTTCATCCCCAATCCTGGCACATGCAGCACATTGGTTGCTCGAAGCTAATCTCCAGCTTTTGTTTGAAAGGCTACAGTACCTCTTCTTACGGGGATACACTTTGCCTTATTTCCCATGGTGATCTGAAAATTCATTCTTTCTTCCTAATAATTCAAAAAACATTCTCGTATTCCTGTCATATGCCAGGAAGCTCCACTATCTATATACCAAACCTTAGAGGAGGCAGAACTTGCTAGGCAAGCAACTTCTTCTTCCAAACTGGAAGCTAACATAGAATAATCGTGATCCATGTTCTTCATGCTCTCTTCTTTCTCTGGAGATCTGCGTGAGTCCCTTTGAGTTGATGCCTCGACATCATGCCCCTAACTCAGCAGATTCTTCTATCTTGTTGCCCGATCTCTGCTCTGATACCATGTGAAAATTTCTAATACAAAATTTTATTGCAGTAACTGATTTATATCACCTACTTATCTCTCACAATAAGTTATTTACGAAAACCCTTCAATAAACATTAAAATAAATTCTACTGCAATTATCAGATAATTACAAAGAGAAAATAACAGTGATATACAAGCACAAGAATCAATCACATCAACACAGTTGTTTATGGACAATTGTCCCTGGAAAAACCCAGTTTGGGAAAATTGATGCAATAGGTGAGGGTTTTATTAATATTTAGCAACAATCGCTTTAAAAGGAATGATTTCACAGAGAAACTGAGACACTTCTGAGAGAAAACACCTGAGACAAACTTTCTCCTCCTCCTGGAGAAGTTTTGACACCTTGGAGACCCTTCACCTACCTCCGTGTCACTCTATGTGAGGATTGCGTCTCCAATGGTGCTGCCTGCCCTGCTCTGCCCTCTGTGTTGTCTCTCGAATGCCCTGCATCACCTCCTCCTTAGTCACTGACTACTGTTGATGCCCTCGTCTTCTTCACCCTGCAACTCTCCCTCTGAAATCGAACTCCTTCTCCTTGAGAATTGATTTCCCTCGGGGTATTAAGTATTTTCGCGGTGTGTCTCCGAATGACTCAAGTTTTCTATTATAGTTTTCCTATTGATGAATCAACGACCGAGATTAAGTCTCTAAGACTTGATCCTCGTCTCTTAGAAGCTTCTCACCCATATCTTTATTAATACCCATTAATATTTTTATTTTCCTAGGTTTAGACTTAGGAACCCATTAAAAATATTAATTATTTTAATAATTCCTTATCCGGATGGAATTTCTCCAAATGATTCATGTGTCTTCGAGATCTCATGTATTTTAGCCCCTCCACAAAATTCGAAACTAGAGCACATCTGATTCTACCCAAAATCAACAAGAATTAGTCTCTCGGCTCTTCTGACAACTCGTACGACCCTCCTGGAAATCTCGTATGTCCTCCTCCTAGAAAATACGACCTCCACAAGAAATCTCAGCCTCTCTCAGAGAACACACAACCCTCCTGGAACCCTCACGACCTCAATAACTCAGCCTCCCTGTCTACAGAAAAACTTTGGGAGAATTCCTCCTCCGGATCTCGAAAAATAGAAGAATACTGATGAAAGAAATCTCTAGAAAAATATTCATTGTTTCAACTGCTGCTAAAACCCTCACTAGTGTCAAACCCCATGCTATCAGTGCACCCTCTTCATTGTAACGAATTGATCTCCAAGACTGCCCATCGATCTCCTTTATAATCACTCGTTGATAAATCAACGACCAAGATCTAGATCTGAAATTATCTAGTCGATGGCTAAGATCACTTAGAAACTTTACTAGAAGTCTCTAGAGGAAAATTGACCATGTCTCAATTATTACAAATTAATTAATCTATTTCCCTACGTTAAAACTTATGAAAATAATGAAAACTAATTAATTAATTGAATTAAAATATTTAAATTCAAAAGAATAAGTTGGGCTTGGAGATATGTTCCGCTCTTGTGTTCCTAACTTCCTAGCCTCACTAACAGCACCTAAGGCTAGAACACCTATCCGAGCTACATCAACCAACAATTGGTTTGAAGGAATCTAGCCTAGATATAGCTAAGGTAATAGGGTTAGAAAATATAATCTTTATAGGTTGCAGGGTGAACCTGTTCGAGCCCTAGTTCATAATAATGATAGCATGGGTGAGTCATGGCACAAGAGGATGGGGCATCTACATCATAGGGCTTTGCCTATTCTAAAGGAGATAGTCATAGGTCTTCCAAAGTTTAGCATTGAGTGTCAGCGAGTATGCAAAGGGTGCATGCTTGGAAAGCATGCCAAGGTTGCCTTCCCTAGCAGTAAGCACAGGTCTAAGGAGATTCTAGACCTAGTGCATTTGGATGATTGTGTACAAATGTCAATGGCATCAATTTTAGGAAGCATGTATTATGTTTTCTTTATTGATGGTTTCTCTTGCAAGACTTGAATTTGTTTCTTAAAGACCTTTGGTTTGTAGACCATCGCATAGTTGACCTCTTCTTTCTCCATTTGTTGCAGAAATTCCTTTCCTCCCAACAACAATGCTTTTGAGATACTTGTCCCAGTTGTACTTTCTTCCTTCAAGGGTACAAGAGTGTGCTTGATACCATCCTTTTCAAACTTATAGGTGTTGTTCTCTCCATCATGCACCACTTTCCTATCAAATTGCCAAGGTCGTCCCAAAAGAAGGTGGCAGACATCCATTGGCATGATGCCACAAACTATTGGCCTATCTGGAACTCCACTTCCCTCTGCTCACTCACCAACAATTGGTGACCTTTCTGCAACCATGACACTATATATGGTGTTGGATGCTTACATTTTTTCAATCCAAGTTTTTCCACCATTTCTATAGAAACTAGATTGTCAATACTTCCACTGTCAATCACCACTTTGTAGCACTTTCCTCCGGCCTTGCAGACAGTCCTAAACAAGGATTTTCTTTGTGTTGGTTCAGCAGTTTCCTTGGTTGGTTTCAATAAGACCTTATTCATAATTAAATCTTCTCCAGTGTCTGGTGCATTTTCTGCCGCAGGTGCCTTTGCTTCTACTACTTGTGGTTAAGCTACATATGCATCTCTTTGTCCTCCCTTTTCAATCTCAGGACACTCAAAAGATCTGTTACCTAGCTGCCCACATTTATAGCACCAATAGACAATCTCTCTATCTCTTCCTCTACCTCTACTTCCCCAATAAGGTCTTCCTCCTCTGGAGTCACCTTCTTTCTATTGTTGTCCTTGTTGTTTTGGGTTATTGGCATCATTCTTTTGAGCTAAAGTCTTCCCTCTTCCAGTTGTCTATCCTTTTCCTCTAGCAAAACTACAGCCTCTACTTGAATTATGTTTCCTCATTATCTTCTCTTCTGCCTTCAAGGCAAATTGGTATGCTTCTTCCATTGTCCTGGGAGAAAGCATCTTGATTTCATCTTGAATCTCCAACTTCAATCCATTGATAAACCTTGTTGTCTTCTTCAGGGTGTCTTCTTCAGGGTGTCTTCTACATAACCTGCCCTCAAATTCACCCTGTAAAACTCCTCAGTATGCTCTCTGACTGTCAACAACCTTTGCTTGAGATTATGCACCTATCTGTAGAGGGATAGCTAATAGTCTTTCGGTAGAAACTTCCCCTTCATCTTTGCTATCATCCTGTCCCAACTTTTTATCAATGGTTTCCCTTGTTTTCTTCTTTTAGCCTGCACATTGTCCCACCACAATGCAGCATAGCCTTTCAACCTAGTTACAACAAATTTTTACTCACTTATCTTCTTCAATCTCCTCATACTCGAAATACTATCTAGTTCACTAATGTAATCCATCAAATTCTTGGCTACTTAGGTTTTGGTCTCGAACTTGAGCTTAACACCGACCTCAACAGTTGAACTTCCGGAGATTCATCCACGGGTGGTGCCCTTTCTGTTGTAGATTCTTTGTCTGATCCGTTGTCATCTCCAGCCTTAGGGTCTCCCCACCTACTGGTCTCCATGGCCTCTAAACGAGCTTGTAGCCTCTGTATCTCTTCTTGGAGTTTTGCATTAGCTATGGGTCTCCCTCCACGACCTCGTGCTCTTCTTGCTCACATTGCCATCTCCCTTTGTCGTAGACAACACCACCAATGTCAAATGCAGTTCTACCACAGACGTGGCTCTACCTCAAACCCGCTCTGATACCAAAAATTGATGGCACAGGGCAGACTGAAAGGCGAAACTAGCTCAACCACAGTGCAGGAAACTAATTGGTTGTAGGCGCTACGAAATATTTTCATAGTGCATTTTTAAAAAACAAACCTGTAGGCGTTGCGAAATGTTTTCGTAGCGCTTCCAGAAACTCTGTTTTTGGCTCTTGGAAGACAAAACGACTCGGTCTTCTATAGACTTGACTCTCAACTGTCTTAACATGTCGCTCACTCTCATGAATGATCTCCTCCTGCCTCTCCTCATCACGGGTTCTCCCTTATTGAATGAATGGGCCACCCTCCAATAATAATAAAAATGTGTCAAAATATGGTTTGAAAGGTCACAATAAGCGAAATACACACATTTAATTACAATTCCAAGCTGAATTCGATCGCACAAGGCATTTTATGAATGGTCAGAACAAATTCTTTTGATGTTTAAGTGAAGGCACATGCATAGGTCGATTGGGAACCAAAGAAAGGAAAACACAGACTTTATGAGTACACACAAATGCAACTTCTTTTCATTCGCTTCGAACTTATAGACTCGGAGGTAGGAGAAGAGCTCCCTTCCTCTCCAATCGATGCCTCCTTTTATGCACAAATCTTTGCAACTAATTCGCTTCCCTTTCTCTCTAATTGAGGGAAGTCAAAAAGACAACAACAAAAATGACCCTTGCATTCCTAGACTCTTCAACTTATTCGAATTTCGTATTTACATTAAGTATTTAAAATTTCATCAAAGGTGACAAAATCGATTTTCTAGCTCAACATGTGGCCAGTCCACCACATTGTTAAGCTCCCTCCATTTCTTCATCACGAGCTTGGTCTAATGTTCTTGCATCATATTGCATCTTGTACATTATGATATATGTGGACCACTACCTATAACTTCTCTGGGTGGTTACTTGTATTATATAATCTTTGTGGATGTTTTTTCTCGCAAGACATGGATTTATTTTATAAAAATAAATGTCAAGCATTTAACATGTTCGAAGATTACAAAGCTCTAGAAGAAAAACAATTTGGAAAGCAAATTAAAATCTTCAGATCTGACAATGGAAGAGATTTCACTTCCAATGATTTCATTGACTTTTGCAAAGAAGCTAGAATAAAAAAAGAGACCACCATTCCATATAACCATGAACAAAATGGTGTGGCTGAGAGAGAATAGAATTATCATGGAAGCAGTCAAAGCTATGTTGCATTATCAGATTTTTCCAAAGTTTCCATGGGGAGAAGCTACGAACACAGTTGTCTATGTTCAAAATAGATCTCCTCACCGTGCTCTAAACAATGAGACTCTTGAAGAAGTCTTCACTAGCGAAAACCCTGAAGTTGTGCACCTGGGGATCTTTGGCTGCCCTATCTACTTCCATGTCCCAAAAGAGAAGAGGAACAAGCTAGAATCTTCAAGTAAGAAGCGTACATTTGTTGGTTATTGGGAGAATTCTAAAGCTTACAAAATATATGTATCAAGAGAAAGAAATATAGAGTTTAGTAGAGATGTAACATTTGATGAAGATGCAGCTCTTGGAAAGGCAAGAGACACTTCTCTTCCTCTTGCTAATGTTGATAGTCATGATGATTCTTTTGAGATACAAGAAAATACTGAGCCTAAAACTGCTCCAGCTAATGAACCCATGGAGCCCATGGATCTTTTAGATCCTCCTCTGTGTGATCCTCCTACTAAAAGGAGACCTTTATGGCTTCGTGACACCCTTCAAGATGTTGATAAACATGCTACTCCTAAAGGAACCTTTAGAGAAAGCAAGAAACCATGCTGGTTCCAAGGATATGTTGTAGCCATGAGCAACATTATTCAAACTAAATCATGCTCTTTTGAAGAAGCTATGAAGGCTCTAGTGTGGAAAGATGCAATCGCTAAAGAATATGAGTCCATCATTCATAATGATGTATGGGAAGTGGTTCCGAAACCCTAAGGTAAATCTGTTGTGTCTTCTAAATGGTTGTATAAAATTAAACATGGTGTTGATGGCAGTATTGAAAAATATAAAGCTATATTTGTGGCTAGAGGTTTCTCTCAGAAAGAGGAAATAGAATATGATGAGATCTTTGCACCGATTACATGTTATACAACCATATGATCCATTGTCGCTCTAGCTACGAGCCAAGGATGGTCTCTTCATCAAATGGATGCGAAGACAACTCTTTTGCATGTCTACCTCAAGGAAGAAGTATTTGTGGAGCAACCGCAAGGCTTCAAAGTACATGACCGGAAAAATCGTGTGTAGACTAAAGAAGCCCTCTATGATTTAAAGCAACCTCCAAGAGCTTGGTATGCCCACATTGAAAAAATCTTGATGAAGCTTGGTTTTACTAGAAGTAATGCAGATCCAAATCTTTACTTCAAGATTGTCCAAGGTATGCCTTTTGATTTTAGTATTATATGTGGATGATTTATTTCTCACAAGTAGTGAACCTCTTATTCTCTAGTGTAAGGGGGAGTTAGCTTCCGAATTTGAAATGAAAGATCTTCACTTAATGCACTACTTTTAGCGTCTTGGTGTATGGCAGAACCCTGTTGTCAAGCTACTTGAAATATTTCCTATGATAGAATGTAAATCCTTGAATACTCCAATGGAGATGAACTTCAAGAAGCTATGTGGTGAAGTTGCAAGTCTTGATTTGGCACATCCTTATAAGTATCGTCAATTGATTGGGGCACTGATGTTCTTAGTGAACACTAGACCAGACATGTTTTGCGGTTAATACTCTGAGCCAATATATGATTAAACCATCTCATGCACACTAGATTGCTGCAAAGCATGTGCTAAGATACCTACATGGGACCATCAATCTGGGATTGAAATATACTGTTGGTGATATAAGACTACATGGATACTCAGATGTTGATTGGGCTGGTAACTCTACTAATAGAAAAAGCACATTTGGGTGTTGCTTCAGCTTAGGATTTGCCATGATACCTTGGATGAGCAGGAAGAAAAAGTTTGTAGCCCTTAGCACGGCTAAAGTTGAGTACATTGTTGCTAGCATGGCTAGCTGTGAGGCAGTATGGTTGAGAAAGCTCTTTGGAGAGTCGTTTGAGCATGTTTTGGACATAATAGTAATTTACTGTGACAATGATAGTGGGATTCGACTTCCAGAAAATCCCGTATTCCATGACAAGTCCAAGCATATTGAGATCAAATATCACTATATTTGGGATATGGTGCAGAGAGGAACAGTAAGACTCCATCATATAGTGATTGATGACTAGATCGTCGACATTCTTACCAAGCCTTTATCGAAAGGAATGTTCTTGGTTTTCAGAGAGCAAGTTGGACTGACGGATGACGAGCCTTGGATGTGCGAGATCCTTGTCATGTGTTGACAAGTGGATCCCCCCAAGCAGTGATGAGCCTTGGATATGCGAGATCCTTGTCATGTGTTGACAAGTGGATCCCCCCAAGCAATGATGAGCCTTGGATGTGTGAGATCCTTGTCATGTGTTGACAAGTGGATCCCCCCAACCAGAGATATGACTTGGTTGAGCGAGATCCTTGACAAGTAGGTTATCCCCCAAGCAGAGATGAGACTTGTCAAGTGGGTTATCCACCCCAGTGAATATAGGGTGATGGATGAATCTCCCCTATGATGATTCTTCTTCATTAGATTGTAACATCATTGTTCCAAAGCAAAGATCCATGTGTCAGATAGAAATTCCTCCCTAGCTGAGAGGGAGTGTTGAAAATTGGCAACTAAGGGATGAATTTCCTTGAGTGACTCTCTAAATATAGAAAGTATGTTTATCATTGCAACCATGACTTTCCAAAATTAGTAAGTCACCTTCTTTCAATTGATAATCATATATATATGATGAAAAATCACCTAACTTATACTTAATCAATCTCAATTGTTTAATTTTTAATTTAATCATCAATATATATATATATATATATACTAAAATGAAATTCCATGTCACCCTCTCCTACTTGGCACTCATTCATGCCACTTCACATCTCTCTCTCTCCTTGATGGCAAATTGAACTCTCTCTCATTCAATGATATGTTACTCTCTCTTCCTCTCTCTTTGTAATGCTCTTACACACCTCTTACTCTCTTACACACTTTAATGACTCATCATAAAAAGATTCCTCTTACACCTCTTTAATGCATATGTTACACTTCTCCTTAATGGATCGAATTACTAAGGCATTTCATTTCATGCTAAATATTCTTTGTTATAGTTTGGTTACTTCATAATGGTAATGGTTACAAGTACAACTTTAGCGATAAATGATGACAAATGTTATATATTGAATTTTGAAAGCTTGAAACTTTAAGATTGATGAATCATGAGACTCAATATGTTGTATGTTACTAACTTGTGGACGTGGTTGATGAAGATTATAACTTCTAGATGATCGATGTTATATGGTTCAATCCATGTTTTTATGTTTTTTATATCTAATTCATCATTGTACATGCTTTTGTTGACATACATGCATCAAAATATATATTATATAAAAATTAGCTCCCAAACTGGGAGCTTTTGAAAATGTCACTCCCCTCTCCCTCTCCCCGCTTCCACTCTCGCTCCCAAGTAACCTTAGTTGATAGTTTTTTTCTAGTTTAACATAGTTGGACTTGGAGGCTTATGTTGAGGTTGGTGATGATGCCAAGTACTTAGTGTTGAAGAATCTAGGGCAATTGGATATAGTAGGATTCTTCTAGACTAGATAACAATTTTTGAAGCACTTTTACAATTTATCTTGTTAGCTTAATCTTCTTCTCTTTTTATTAGTGTATGTATGTTTACTTCATCAAACTGCTACCAAAACACAAGAAACAATAACACAAGATATTGGCTCTCTGCCAAGGCAAAACCTCTCTCTCTTAGAAAGGAAAACCTTTCGTAAATTTCTCTTATTAAAACTTCTATTGATCAATGTTAGGTCCCTATAATACTAGTGACTCCCCCACTACTATTGTCGTTGTATCCCTTATTGTTATTGTTGTGCCCCTATTGTCCCCATATTGCTATTATTGTGTCCCATAGAATCCCTCTATTGTTATTTTTGTGCCTTTATATTATTATTGTTAGGTCGGCTTAGTTATATTCTCGCTATATTTTCGGAGATATAATCTGAGGAAGTTAGGGTTTTTGCAGACCCCCGAATTACATTCCAAACAAGTCACCTTGAGAAAATCGTCATAACTTTCGCTCTGAGCATCAGATTGAATTTTCGTAAGAAGTTATAGAAAGAGGACGGATTGTAGTTTTTTTGGGTATCATTTTCAGAGCCTAAGGTTGAAATAGTGACCCGCAGCACGTTGTACAAGTTCACTCTACTAAACCAGTCTATGAATACTCAGGTCATCGTGGGAGATTTGGCATAACTCTTCATTGGAGAATCCAATCTTGATTAGACTTATGGGGTTAGAAAGATTGCTTAGAGGGTTACCACAAGAAGCAATTTCAGACTTGGGAGATCCAAAATTATAGAGATACATCAGATTCAATATCGAGCTCCTACAAAGTGAAAAAATGTGTGTAGTTTTTTTAAATTTTTCATAAGCTTGGTTTGAAAAATTAGTTTAAAGGAATTCAAAGGGCATAGTGAAGCATTATTATTTGTAATTAATGCCCCGAAGAAAGAAAATGGAAACACCTAGTAAGCACCTTGAAAGCTCTAGCATGACTCATGAAAAAGAGAAGAAATGCAACATGATATATCAAAATTACAGGACCAAGTGCAACAAATTTCACTCGCACAAAAAGTAACAGAAGCTAAGATGGATGGTTTAAAGAAAGACGTAGAAGCTAAGATGGATGGTTTAAAATAAGGCGTAAACGCTAAGATGAATGACGTGGAAGCTAAGATGGACAGCGTGGAAGCTAAGAGGGACGGCATGGAAGCTAAGATGGACAGCGTGGAAGCTAAGATGGATGATTTAAAGAAAGGCGTAGAAGATTTGCAGACAAATTTGAAGAACTCATGATGAGAATAAAATAAACGTTAATCATGATTTCATAGACTCTAATGTTGGATCGAAGAACCACCATGTTCCAAAGATCGATATGAGGAATTTTGATGGCAAGGATCCCGGAACATGGATACTACAGTTGGAGCAATTTTTCGATCTCCATAATGTGCAAAACACACAAAAGGTATGCATTGCAACTTTATATTTGGAACCAAATCAATTTGTATGGTATCGATGGCTTTGCTCTTGTAAACAAATTGTCACTTGGTCTATTTTTACGAATGAAATGATAGCACATTATGAGGATTTAACATTTTTTTTAGCCAACTGATAAATCTCAAACAAAAGGGTTCAATGATGGAGCACATTGAGGACTTCCAAAAATTGAATATAAGGGTAAAAGAAATTCCAAAGGAGCATAGGATTGATGTGTTCATAGGGACTTTAAAAGATAACATCCAACATGAGGTTTGCCTTTGAGGACTAGATCCATTGGAGAAGGCATTCACGTTGGCAAGAAAAATGGAAAGCAAAATTATGGCAACAAGGAAGCTTACCACTCACAATCATAAAGATGGAAGTGTCACTGCCCCTAGCCATCCACAACCTACAAGGTTGACACCACAACAATTGGAAGAAAAAAAAGCAAAAGGGCTTTGTTATAGTTGTGATAGCAAATACACTAAAGGTCATAAGTGTGGAAAAAAGAAATTATTTTACGTAGATTGTGAAGAGGAAGAAGAAAAGGAACAAGAAATGTCAAAAAAAGAAGATATACACCAGGAACAAACCCTAGAAAAAGAAGAAATGAATCTGACCATATCTTGTCATGCATTGGCTGGAATTAACACTCCTCAAACTATCAAAATAGAAGGGCATATCAAGAAGAAAAAGGTAATAGTGTTGATTGATTCGGGAAGTACCCATAATTATATTTATTGTAAGATAGCCAAGGAATTGAATTGCTTCCTATATCTAGCACCAGAGTGTCAAGTGATGGTTGCAAGTGGAGGAACCATAAATTGCTCAGGAAAGTGCCATAATATCAAGCTATCCATGGAGAATATGTATTGAATAGCCCAATGCTTTCCATTCTAATGGGTGGTGCTAATGTTGTACTAGGAGTCCAATGGCTACAATCCTTCGGTACAATAGCTTTTAATTTTCAAGAACTTTTCATGAAATTATCTTTAGAAGGAAAGGAAGTTGAATTAAGGAGTATCGCAGGGAAACCGGGAAAGATAATCAGCTCTAACGGAATGACAAAGCTTCTAAAGAAAGAACAACGAGGCATAATTGCACAATTATGTTCACTACAGGTTCCCACATCAAAATCATCCATTTCTCCAAATCTCCAAAAAGTCTTGGACAATCACTCAAAGGTATTTGAGACTCCCGAAGGCCTCCCACCTATTCGTAATCATGATCATGCTATTAATTTGATTCCAGGAAGTGTTTCTCCAAACATCAAGCCTTATAGATATCCCTATGTCCAAAAGAGTGAAATTGAACGTATGGTTGTAGAAATGCTAGAGGCTGGTATAATTCAACCTAGTCAAAGTTCTTTCTCTGCTCCAGTAGTATTGGTTCACAAGAAGGATGGATCATAGCGCATGTGTCCAAATTATAGGGAGCTCAACAAGCTCACTATTAAAGATAAATTTCCCATACCTGTCATTGATGAATTATTGAATGAATTGCATGGATCAATTTACTTCACCAAGTTGGATCTTCGTTCAGGATAGCATCAAATTAAAATGAAGACTGAAGACATTCCAAAAACAGCGTTTAGAACTCATGAGGGTCATTATGAATTTTTGGTCATGTTGGAAGTTTGACAACTAATTATGTAAATTTGGGTAACTCATTATGTTAATTAGTAACAAGTTAGTTTTATACCGAAACATCGGTTATGTAACTGAGGAGGCTCATATAAAACTGATGAATGCCCGAACTATTGTATGGAGAATGATTGAATAGAGATTCCAATCCCTTGCCCCATGGATGTTTCTTTGACATTCTGTCAGGGTTTTACCACGTAAGTCTTGTGTTGTTACTTGTGTGTGTGCATTCAGTTTTCCAATCAGTTATATTCTTTTCTTGGTAATGTATAATTAAAATGTGTTCTTTCTTTACTCATTCACCTATTCGAACAACAAATGGTATCAGAGCCAGTTAGTTGAGTTGAAGGTCTTGGAGAAATCGGGGCTTGAGAGAGAAATCTGCTGCATGCGTGTTAAAGATCAGAAATCTGTTGCGTAAGACCTCATCGCTGTGTGGAGGCTCATTCTTCTGCGTGTGCATGAAGCGTGGCTGAGGGTGGCCATTGCTGCGTGGGGAGACTCGCTGCCACTGTCGAAGAGAAAAGGAGGCCAGTTGAAGGAAAGTTGGCTGACTGTTGCTGCCCGTTCAGAACCCTCTGTGTCCTAGAACCTGCGTATTTGCCAGACCGCCACCATTGTTTGCCCTCTCTGCGTGGTGTCTCTATGTCTGTCAAATGCTGAGTGTGGAAGTGTGGAATGGTTGGTTGAGCGTGGAAAGTGTGGAACAAATTTGTTGTGTGGCTTGGAGCGTGAAGCCGTTCTTTGCGTGGCTGAGGAAGTTGTTTAGTAGAACTAGCAGAACCGTTCTCTGCGTGCTGCCAATGCTGGTTGCTTGAGGAAACCAGAAATTGAAGAAACCATGGGTATTGCCAGAGGAGTTCAATCAGCAAAATAAATCCGGGTATTTGTGAGAAAAAAAAATATTTTGCAAAGTTTCCAGAAATTGTTTAATTTGGGCAAAAATCAGTGGATTTTTTTTGTTTTTCAGAAATTATTATTATTATTATTATTATTTTCTTTATATATCTGAAAAACAAAACAATAGCAGCATTCAAAAATTAGTTTTTTCTTTTCCTGGAAAAAAAACAACAGCAACATTCAGAAATTAGTTTTTTTTTTCCTGGAAAAAAAACAACAACAACAAATTGAAATCAATTTTTTTTTTCCTAAAGGCGTGGATTTCTTCAAATTTGGAGGAAAGAAAATCAAAGGTTTTTTTTTAAATTGAAGGAAAGAAAACAAAGGATTTGAAATAAAAATCTGTTGAAGGGTTGTTTTAGGGGAATTATTTTTTTTTTATACAAAAAGTTTTTTGAAGAAATGAAAAATATAAACCCTAGTTGAAAGACTGAACACTGAAACCCTAGAAAAAAATGGTCAAGATATTGAATGCAAAATTCGAGGTGGAGAAATTCACTGGCAAGAGCAATTTTTCTCTTTGGAAACTGAAGGTTAGGGATCTTCTTGTGCAACAAGGGTTACACAAGGCATTGGATGGAGCAACTAAAAAACCTGAAACGATGACTAATTCGGACAGGGAGGACTTGGATGCCCGAGCTCTCAGTACCATCAAGTTATGCCTGGCAGATGAAGTTCTCTTCAACATTGTTGAAGAGAGTACAACTTCAGGCTTATGTGAAAAACTGGAAAAACTCTATATGACAAAGTCGTTAACCAATAGAATTTATCTGAAAAGACAGTTGTACAGTCTTCGAATGAAAGAGGGTTCAAAAGTTGCAAAACATTTGAATGTTTTTAATACACTTATATGCCAATTAACAGATATGGAAGTTAAAATTCAAGAAGAAGATAAAGCCATAACTTTGATGTGTTCTCTGCCCGAATCATGAGATCACTTCGTAACTTCAATCAGCTTAAGCACTGCTGATTCTTTGAAGTTTGAATCAGTGGTGGGAGCTCTCTTGTCTGAAGAAGTACGAAGGAAATCCAGTACTGAAACAGCTACATCAGAGGCCATGATAGCTAGAGGACGGTCAAAGGAAAGAGGAGAAAAGGCAAGGGGGTCTTCCAAATCTAAATCGAAGGGAAAGAAGTGTAAGGCAAAATGTTGGCATTGCAATAAAATTGGACAGCTGAAGAAAGACTGTTGGAAACGAAAAGAATCTGATAACCCGAAGAAGGAAGCGAATCAGGTCGATTCAGGTATGATAGATGAAGTTTTATCTGCTGAAGAATTATGTATGATAGATGAAACTTCACCTGAATGTAATGTCTCTCAGAGTTTAGAAAGCTGGCTGTTAGACTCTAGTGCTTCTCATCACATGTGTCCACACAGAAGTTGGTTTACTTCGTATGAAAATGTAAATGGTAGTTCTGTGTTTATGGGTAATAATGGATCATGTCAGATTGTTGGGATGGGAAATATCAGGATTAAGATGTATGATAACATAGTTAGAACATTAACTAGTGTTAGACATGTACCTAATTTGAAGAAAAATTTGATTTCTTTGGGAGTGTTGGATTCGGATGGCTATAAGTTTACAGGTCAGAATGGCATGCTGAAAGTCTTTAAAGGCGCCCTAGTTGTTATGAAAGCAGAAAAGGTCGGAAATCTTTATAGACTCAAAGGAAGTACTCAGGTCAGTGAAGCAGCGGTTGCGTCAGAAAAGGAAGAAGTAGGTACTTGTCTATGGCATCAACGATTGGGTCACATGAGCGAGAAAGGTCTTCAGATACTGATGAAACATAAATCTCTTCCCAATCTGAAATCTTTGAAGCTAGATTTATGTAAACATTGTGTGTATGGAAAACAGTGTAAACAGAAATTTAAAACTAGGAATCATAATAGTAAAGATATTTTAGACTATAAACAGTGTAAACTATGAAACGGGAACTCTGGCCAAAAAACCCCGAAAAAACATCAAAAACAATGCTAAAAACGAAAAGTGTTGATGCCGGAATAACACTTTTTTTTTCCAGGGTAAATTTTAAACATGTTTTAAAAATGGCGACGAAAACCAATTTTTTGTGCAAAAATTATCCAAAAAATACCCTCAAAACAAAGTGCTGATGTTCGAATAACATTTTTTTTTTCTCAATGGTAAATTTTGTGCAGAAAACACCCTCAAAATGAAAAGTGTTGATGCTGGGATAACAAATTGTTTTTCAAGGGTAAAATTTCAACATTTCAAAATAATAGCATAAAATATTTTATCATGACCCCAAAAAACATTAAAATTTCATATAGAAAAAATAAATAAATAAAAATAAAAAAGTTAAAACAATGAAAAACACAAAACAAAAAAAATAAAAATAAAAATAACAAAACATAAATAAAAATATATACTAAAAACAAAACATAAAATAAAATAAAAAATAAAAAAAAAACAAACAAACATCAAAAATAAAAATCAATCATAAAAATGGAAATAAAAAACAAAATTAACCAACAAAAAATAAGAATTAAAAAACTAGAAAAAAAATTACAAATTATAAACAAATAAATAGTAAAAAACCCATATTAAAAAAAAAAACAAAAATATGTAAACTTACAAAATTTGGGAAAAGAAAAAAATAAACATTATAAAAAACTCTAAAATTAAGTAGGCAAAAATAGAAAAAAAAAAAAAAAAAAACAAACAAACAAACAAACTGAAAATTAAAAACAAACTAGATTTAAAAAAAAATGGAAAATTAACAAAAAAATATTAAAAACTAGTAAAATTAAAATTAAAATGATGATTACTTAAAAAAATAAATGTAAAAATCTATATATATATATATATAAGACAAAAAATAAATAAAAAATTGTTTCATAAACCATAAAAGAATTTAGAAAAAATAAAAATAAAAAAATAAAAAAAATAAAAATAAAAAAATTATATATATAAAATTAAGTAAGTAAAAATAGAAAGATTAAAAAAATCATTAGCAAAAACTAGCAAAAAAAAAAAAATTAAATTAAAAACAAACTAGATTAAACAAAATTAGAAAATTAACAAAAAAAATAAAAACTAATAAAATTACTATTTAAAGCATTTAGAAAAAACAAAAAAACAAAAATAAGCTCAAAATATTAAAAAAAAAAAAAAACAAAAAAAACAAAAAAAAAAAAAAAATCAAAATTTTAAAAACATACGTCTTTTCCAATTAAAAAAATAAAATAAAATTAAAAAACATTCTAAACTTTAAAAAAAAAAATGTGTTTTTGATTTTTAAAAATAAAAATAATTTTTTTTTTATTAAATTTTCATTACATATTTAAAAACAAACAAAAAAAAATCATTAAAAATTTTTAATAAAAATTATTAAATTTTAATTTAATAAACAATTTTAATATAACTTAAATTTTAAATCATTATAATAAGAATTAAATTATTAAAAACACTTATCAATAAATTTAATTAAAAAAAAAAAAATTAATGTTTGTATTTTTTTTTAAACGATTTTTTTTTTTTATTAAAAAAAATATATATTAAATTTTATTAAAAATTAAACTATTCAAAAAATTTAACAAAATTTTTTAATAAGAATTAAATTTTAATTTTTTTTAAAACTTTCATTTTATAAAAAAATAAAATGAAAAAAAAAATTAATGTGCGCCCCGGCCGCGCCACCCCCGGGCCGCTCGGGGGCCATGGGGCGATTCCCGCAGACACCCCGCCCCTGGCCGCGCCACCCCCGGGCCGCTCGGGGGCCATGGGGCGATTCCGGGAATCGCCCCATGGCCCCCGAGCGGCCCAAAAAAAATTAAAATTTAATTTTTATTAAAATTATTTGATAATTTTTTTTAATAATTTAATTTTTAATAAAATTTAATATAATTTTTAATAAAATTCAAAATAATTTTTTTCACATAAAAAAAAAATCGTTTTAAATTGTTTTTTTGGTTTTTTCAAATAAAAATTGTTTAATTTTTTTTTAATTTTTTGTTTTTAATAAAAACAAAGATGGTTTAAAAAAAAAAAAAAAAAAAAATTATTTATTTATTTTTAAATAAAATATATATGTTTAATAAAAATAATTGCAGTTTTTTTTTTTTAATAAAAATTACGCGCTTTTATTGGGTTTTTTTTATAATTTAAATTTGTTTTTGTGTTTTTTTTTATATTAATTTTACCAGTTTTTTAATTTTTTTTCCCTTAATTTTCTATTTTTTATTTTTTTTAAACTAGTTTGTTTTTAATTTTTTCCTTAGTTTTTGCTAATGTTTTTTTTAATTTATCTATTTTTACTTACTTAATTCTATAAATATATATTTTTTTAATTTTCTTTTTTTTTTTTCCAAAGTTTTTGATGGTTTGTGAGATTTTTTTTTTTTTTACATTTTGTATTTTTTTTTAATATTAATTTTACTATTTTTTTAATTTTTTCGTTATTTTTCTATTTCTTTTTTTTAAACTAGTTTGTTTTTAATTTTTTTTTTCTTTTCCCTAGTTTTTGCTAATGTTTTTTTTTTTTATTTTTCAATATTTACTTACTTAATTTTATATATATATATGTATTTTTTTTATTTTTTTTTTCTTTTCCAAATTCTTTTATGGTTTGTGAGATAATTTTTTTTAACATTTTTTATTTTTTATTTTTGTTTTTTTTACATATATTTTTATATTTTTTTAGAGACAATTATTTCATTTGGATTGAAAATTTAATTAACGATGTATAAATATGTAGTATATCGAAAATACAAAATATCGACTTTCTTCTTTAAATATGCAAATCAATAAAAATCTCACTACAAAAAAAATAAAAACTAGAAAATATGAAAAAGAAGACCACTTCCAAAATTATTAAATTTACGAAATAATTATTTACATTTCCTATGTTAGAAAAATTTAAAGTCAAAAAATAGGTCTTTTAAAAAAAGGGTCTGATGCAGAATAACCACTTTTTTAAATCAGCATGAAAATCACTACCATTCTAAAACACAATGTACATAAAAAAAATTAAAGTTTCAAAAACTATGCTTTAAAAAAAACATGTGTGTTCTGCGTCACCGCTTTTCAAAATCGGGTCACTTTTTTGCTATCCTACAAAACGGGTAACAGTAGCAGTTCCCGTTTCATAGTTTACACTGTTTATATTCATTCTGATCTTGGGGACCATCTCCTATTGTATCATATGGAGGTGCTCTATATTTTTTTACGTTTATTGATGATTTTTCCCGTAAAGTTTGGGTCTTTATGCTAAAAAAGAAAGTTGATGTATTCAATGTCTTTAAACAATTTAAAGCAGTGGTAGAGAAGAATAGGCAAGTATATTAAATGTTTAAGAACTGACAATGGTGGTGAGTTCACTTCAATTGAATTTGAACAATACTATAAGAATGAAGGAATTGTTAGACACAAAACTGTTTTTTATACTCCTCAGCAAAATGGTGTTGCTGAACGTATGAATCAGACTCTTATGGAAAGAGCCAAAAACATGATCAGCAATGCTAACTTGCAAAAGGAGTTGTGGGCAGAAGCAGTGTCCACTACTTGTTATTTAGTTAACAGATCACCTTCAGTAGCAATTAATTGTAAAATTCCTGACGAAGTTTGAACAGGTCAGTCTTGTGATTATTCACATTTAAGGATATTTGGTTGTGATGCTTATTCTCTTATTCCTAAAAATCAGCGTTCAAAATTAAATCCAAAATCGAAATGTTATGTCTTCATTGGGTATGACTATGCAGTGAAAGGATACAGGTTGTGGGATCCTACATTGTGGAAGATTGTCATTAGTAGAGATGTAACATTTGATGAGTCTTCTCTTTTAAAATCAAATGTTGAAAGAATTGAACATGAACAGGTATCGCCAAATCAACAAGTTCAATTGGAGGTTAGACCTTTCGGTGACAGTCAAAAGGAAGAAGAGACTTCTGGAGAAAATGGTGTTGAAGATACAAAGGAAGTTGCTGAAGTTTCTGAACCAGTTCAAGTTTCTGAACTAGTTCAGCAGCCAGTCACTCTAAGAAGGTCTACAAGGGAAAGAAAAACTCCAAAAAGGTATGAAGATTTTGCTTCATCTTTTGCTTTGATTACTGAAGATGGGGAACCTTCTTGTTATCAAGAAGCAGTAGATGATACAGTTAGCGAAAAATAGAAAACGGCTATGGAAGAAGAAATGGATTCCTTAGCCGAGAACAATACCTAGGATCTTGTAGAACTTCCTGAAGGGAGAAGTGTTGTTGGATGCTAGTGGGTCTTCAAACTGAAACGGAAAGTTGATGGAAGTATCGAAAGGTATAAGGCGAAACTGGTAGCAAAAGGATATTCTCAGGTTGAAGGTGTAGACTTTCATGAGATGTTTTCACCAGTTGTAAAACTTGTTTCTATTCATACTGTGTTGGCACTAACTACATTACTTAACCTTGAGTTAGAACAGTTAGATGTTAAAACAGCTTTTCTACATGGTGATTTGAATGAAGAGATATATATGGAATAGCCAGAAGGTTTTGTACTAGGTCGCAGCAGAAGATTAGTTTGCAAGCTCAGGAAATCATTGTATGGTCTGAGGCAATCTCCCAGACAATGGTACAAGAAGTTTGATTCCTTCATGGTAAGCCAGAACTTTATAAGAAGTGAGTATGATCATTGTGTATACTTCAAAAGTTCCAATGGCATATTCATTATCTTAGCTTTGTATGTGGACGATATGCTTATTGCAAGCAAAAGCATGGAAGAGATCAACAGGTTAAGAGCTCAACTCTCTAGGACATTTGATATGAAGGATCTTGGAGCAACAAAACATATCTTGGGCATGGAGATACATAGAGACAGGAAAAATGGTAAGCTTTGGTTATCACAGCAGAAGTATGTGGAGAAAGTACTTGAAAAGTTATGTATGAACAATGTGAAACGTGTTAATGTTCCATTAGCTTCCCATTTCAAGCTTTCTTCGGCTTTGAGTCCTAGAACTGATGAAGAAAAGTAGTATATGTCTCATGTACCATATGCAAATGTTGTAGGCAACTTAATGTATGCGATGGTATCTACAAGACCTGACATTTCACATGCAGTTGGAGTTGTCAGCAAGTTCATGGCAAATCCAGGTGAAGAACATTGGTGAGCAGTGAAATGGGTGCTTCGATATCTAAGAGGCACAAGTGACCATTGCATCATCTTTAGTGGTAGTGAAGGATCAGTCTGCGGATATGTAGATGCTGATTATGCAGGTGATTTGGACAAAAGAAGATCTACTACAGGTTATGTCTTTACTCTTGCAGGTGGAGCAATTAGTTGGATGTCAAAGCTTCAAGAAATAGTTGCATTGTCCACTACCGAAGTAGAATATATAGCTGCTTCAGATGTCAATAAAGAAGCAATCTGTTTAAAGAGTCTGCTTGATGAGATTGGAAGAACACAGGAGAAAGTGAATGTACTTTGTGACAGTCAAAGTACTATTCACTTGGCTACAAATCCTGCTTATGACAGCAGGACCAAGCACATTGATGTAAGGTATCATTTTCTGAGACATGTGATCGACGGCGGAAAAGTAGCTCTTCAAAAGGTCCATATGCGGGAGAATTGTGCAGACATATTCACAAAGCTAGTTACAGTAGAGAAGTTGCGATGGTGTTTAGCTTCTCTTGGCTTGCAGAAAAGATGATGAATGGGCATGGGCAAGGGATTAGGAAAATTGTTGTCAAGGTGGAGTTTGTTAGAAGTTTGACAACTAATTATGTAAATTTGGGTAACTCATTATGTTAATTAGTAACAAGTTAGTTTTATACCGAAACATCGGTTATGTAACTGAGGAGGCTCATATAAAACTGATGAATGCCCGAACTATTGTATGGAGAATCATTATTGATTGAATAGAGATTCCAATCCCTTGCCCCGTGGATGTTTCCTTGACACTCTGTCAGGGTTTTACCACGTAAATCTTGTGTTGTTACTTGTGTGTGTGCATTCAGTTTTCCAGTCAGTTATATGCTTTTCTTGGTCAATGTATAACTAAAATGTCTTCTTTCTTTACGCATTCACCTATTCGAACAACAGGTCATGCCTTTTGGCCTTACTAATGCACCTTCTACATTTCAAGGTTTGATGAATTCCATTTTCAAACCCTTCCTTAGAAAATTTGTGTTAGTATTTTTTGATGATATACTAATCTACAAAAAGTCTTGGAAGGATCATGTCCAACATGTTGACATGGTGCTCAAACTATTGGAGGAGAAACAATTATATGCAAAAATCTCCAAATGTTTCTTTAGAGTTCAAGAGGTGGAATATCTAGGTCATATTGTATCTCATGAAGGTGTTAAGGTAGACCCTAGCAAAATTAAAACCATTAAGGAATGGAAAATCCCCACATCCATAAAGCATCTACGAGGATTTCTCAGGTTGATAGGGTATTATCGCAAGTTTGTTAAAAATTATGGGAGAATAGCAGCACCTCTAACAACATTATTGAAGAAAGATGCATTTTTATGGACTCCAGAAACAACGAAAGCCTTTGAACATCTTAAAGAGGCAATGTGCCAAGCATCAATCTTAGCTACACCGGACTTCACAAAAACCTTTATTGTGGAATGTGATGCCTCAAGAAATGGAATTGGTGTTTTTTAATGCAAGAAGAAAGACCCATTGCTTTCGAAAATCGTCCAATCAAAGGAAAGTATTTACACAAAGCTATTTATGAGAAGGAAATGTTGGCAATACTACATGGACTTAATAAATGGCGACCCTACCTAATGGGAAGACACTTCAAGGTAAAAACAGATCATGGTAGTCTTAAATACTTTTTAGAACAAAGATTATCTTCAGAAGAGTATCAAAAATGAGTCACAAAGATGTTGGGTTATGACTTTGAAATCATCTACAAAAAAGGGAAGCAAAATGTTGTGGCAGATGCACTTTCAAGAAAGGATGAGGATGTGGAAGCATTTCTTTGCGCCATTTCTATTATCCAACCAGATTGGATAAACGAAGCAAGGGATGAATGGAAGAATGACGAGGAAGTGTGGGCACTCATTCAAAAGATACAACAAGATCGGAGTACATCTTATACACTTAGCTGGAAAAATGATTCGTTATGGTATAAGGATCGATTATACCTGTGTAAGAATTCCCAACTCAAACAAAAGATTCTTAGGGAATTGCACACCTCTCCCTTAGGAGGGCACTCAGGATTTCTAAAAACCTACCATAGGGTTAAGAAGGATTTTTTTTGGGATGGCCTTAAATCGGATATTCAAAAGTTTGTGGTGGAATGTTTGGTTTGCCAACAAAATAAAGTTGAAACAATTAAGACCCTAGGACTATTACAACCTTTATCCATTCCAAGCCAACGTTGGGAGGAGGTTTCAATGGATTTTATCACAGGTTTACCCAAGTCCGAAGGAAAGAGTGTTATCATGGTGGTAGTTGACAGACTTACCAAGTATGCACACTTTTGTGCATTATCTCATCTATTTAAAGCGAGTACAGTTTCTACTGCATTTGTGGAAACAATTCAAAAGCTACATGGAAACCCAAAGATTTTTGTAAGTGACAGAGATCCCATTTTCACTAGAAATTTTTGGACGGAATTATTTTCTTGTCTTGGTACTCAGCTAGCTCATAGCTCATCTTATCATCCTCGATCTGATGGGCAAACTGAGATAGTAAACAAATGTTTGGAATGATATCTTCGTTGCTTTGTATATGATAAACAAGCACAATGGGTCAAATGGTTGCCTCTGGCTGAATGGTGGTATCACACTTCCTTCCATACTGCAACAAAAATGACCCATTTATGGCACTTTATGGATATCATCCACCATCCATCACATCATATTTAAGAGAAAGCTCTAAGGTTCAAGCAGTGGAAGATCACATCAAGCATCAGCAACAAGTTATCCAACTCTTAAAGGATCTCCTCACCTTGGCGCAGAATAGAATGAAACAGCAGGCAGATCAACATCGCAGCGAAAGAAGTTTTGATGTAGGTGATTGGGTATTCCTACGGCTACAACCATATAAACAAATGTCCCTCAAGCAAGCTAAGAAGGATAGTAATTATCACCAAAGCATTATGGTTCATACAAGGTGTTGCAGAAGATAGGTACTATGGCATACAAATTGGAGCTTCCTGCAACTTCCCGAGTGCACCCGATTTTCCATGTTTCATGCTTAAAGAAGGTTATATGTGACAAGCCTCCAGTTCAAACAATATTGACAGAACTTAATGAGGAAAGAAAAATCATATTGGAACCTGAAGCAGTAAAAATAACAAGAACTTGACAGCTACGAAATCAATCAATTTCAGAGTATCTCATCAAGTGGAAGAACTTACCCGTTGAAGATTCCACATGGGAGGATGAGAATTTTATACAGAAGCATCCAGAACTACTCAAGCATTGAGGACAACACTTTTTTGAAGGAGAGGGGCATGTTAGGTCCCTATAATACTAGTGACTCCCCCATTACTATTGTCGTTGTATCCCTTATTGTTATTGTTGTGCCCCTATTCTCCCCATATTGTTATTATTGTGCCCCATAAAATCCCTCTATTGTTATTTTTGTGCATTTATATTATTATTGTTAGGTCGGCTTGCTTATATTGTGACCCCTAAGACTCCTATATATAGAAAGGAGGTTTTGTCATTTGAATCATCCAAGAATTGTTCATTTGTGTAATGTAAAGGAGGTTGCCCCCTCGAATAGGCTTATTTCTAAGGCGTTCATCTATATTTTCTATCTTTTTGTGAGCTGGTTTCATAACAATCAATGCCAAACCCTAGACCCTTGACAAGAATATCCTCCAAGCACAAGTCAAATCCTTCTTCTTGCACGTTGTGTTGAAGGAAATGTAACTAGGTTCGGTCTTCATAAATGTACTTTTGATATTTGTATTTATTTAAGAAAATTAAATATTATTTTTATAATATATGTCAATAAGTTTCTTGTTCATTGAAATAGGTCTAGCACATATTAAAGTGCTATAGGTGAGTCAAATAGTCAAAAGAAAATGTTGAAGACCTTAAGGGCATGTTACACCATGTATGACTATGTATTAGGGTCAAGAGAATACCTCCAAGCAAAGTCAAATCTCCTCTTGTGCAAAGGCACCATCAAAGAAGCTCCTTCAAGCATGTTACACCACCCATAGTTTTAAAAAATGGCCGTTTCGAAACGGAAACGGCCGAGTTGGTCCGTTCCATTGCCCTCTGGAGTGACTCGGTACAAAAAACGGCTCGGTTGGCCGAGTCAGCCATGACTCGGCCAACTCGGTTGTTTCCCGTACTGACTCGGCCGAGTCACAAACAGCGGCCCATAACCCACTAAAACAACGATTTAACGTTATTTTAATGAAATTTTAAGGGGTTTGCTGATTGGTTTGGACTTCAAGGTGTTTTATGAATTAGCTAAATGTTATTTGGGGTCCATTTCCCCTTCCCAAACCCTATTTAACACACTCAAATGCTCTCTACTATTGATATGCTATTCAAATTTCATGGTAGTGTTAAATTCTTAAAGTAAAAGTGACATTCTCCTTAATCTTCATTTTCATCCTTTTACTTAAATTTTTAACATTACCATGAAACAACTCAGAATGTTTGAGAGTGGTTTCGGTCTCATTAGATTTCATATGGAGAAAGTAGAATTTTAGATTTCATTCAAAATCCAGCAGACTTATCAGTTTTTCAAGATTTCAAGATTGGAGGATTGCAATGTTTCCATTGAATTTTGTCATGTATTAGGGTATGGAACTCGTGTTTAATCAAGAGCACCAATCCCTCTATGTACCTTGATGTTAGTGACATTGGTTGTTGAACTCCTCTGGGATTCACTCCCAAACCAGGAGCTTCTAAAAATGTCGCTCCCGCTCCCGTTTTCGCTCCTACTCCCAAGTTACACAAAGAAGAGAAACCGTTTGGATCAAAAACGGTTAAATGATCTAGTTTATGTCCAACACAACCTCCGGCTCAGACGAAACCATTTGCTGAACAAAAGACCTAATTCAGATCCCATTGTGTTGGAAGACATTGATCCAACATCAAATTGGGTAGTGGAGAGTCGTCCAACAGAGTTTGATCCTGATGAGGATCTTGATTTAGATTTAGATATCGAGACATCAGTTGAACTTGAACATGTTGTTCAGTTGAATGCAGATCCCAATCCACCAGCCTCAGTCTCACAGCCAGCAAGGACTCCAGTTGTAGGTGCTTCCTCTACTCAGCCACGACAGAAGCGCAGCCGCATATCTACTCTATCTCAGCTTGCATCTGCTGCAGTTGCACAGCCTGCTAGTAGTACCACTTCTACAGCTGCAGTTGGAGATGATGATGATGAGGAGGAGGAGGAGCCATGGGGCCCCCTATCTGACTCTGATGATGATCCAGAGATTGATCGACATGATCTTGGCTCCTCTGGCAGTAGCTACTAGCCAGTGGCTGTAGTACTAGCACTGGAGTCTGGTCACAGTTTACTTTTGTTGTAGAGGCCATTTCTAGCCTCCTTGGTTATGTGTTTTTTGTTTTGAGTCTTTGATCATATATGACAGTTGACTATGTATTGCCATTGGGTACCATTTTGATATAATGGATTGGTTCATGAGCCTACTTTGATCATATGTTGTCTTCCATCTATATTATAATGTTGTGTGTTTGGAAACATGAATGAAAATCTTTAAAATTATGTTTAAAACCTTTAAATTTATGTTTCTTTATAAAAAAAAATATTTAATGTATTTTTTACAACGACCGAGTCACTGAAATCGAGCCGGCCGAGTCATTACCGTTTTGGAGTCGAAGTCGGAGTCGATCCTCGGCCGAGTCGGAGTCGGAGTCGGAGTTTTAAAACTATGACACCACCAAAGAAACCATTCGAAGTTTGCATAACAAGTCGGCCTACAAACAGTGAACATGTTGGCCTTCTATTCGGCCTAAAAGGAGGGACAATCCTCTATAAATAGAGGTCTTCCACTCCATTACACCAATGAAGAGCTCTGAAATCTAAGAAGAGGAGAGGCTAAGAAAAGGACGAATAAGAGGTCTTCTAGGGCAGCGAAGGAAGAGAGAAAGAATCCGAGGTGGAAGGGATTGTTTTTCTAGGGTTAACACAGCCACACGTGCAAGAAAGAAAGGGTCTGCCTGCGATCATAATAGCAGAAACCCACCCACAGTGACATATCTCTCTATTTTGGGCTAGCAAACAAGGCCTATAAGGCCTCCCAATCAAGCAAAGAGGAAGGGCAATCAAGCGAGGAAGGAAAGAGGCCACAACAAGAAGTAAACCAACACATGTACAAGAATTTAGCGCTGCAGGACAATCATATCAAGTCTGCACCTACACCTTGAAGAAGGAGTTCATTTGGTCAAAAAGAAGGAAGGGATCATCACAAGAAAAGGGACTCAGCAAAAGGTGTCTCTTCTAGAGCAAGTGCAACAAGGTCTATCAATAGTTGAAAGAAGAACGAAGTGCCGAAAGGAGAAGGACAAAGTGCCAGGGAAACTAAGTGCATGAAGAAGGAAGGACTTGACTTGTGCTTGGAGGATATTCTTCTCAAGGTTCTAGGGTTTGGCATTGGTCAATAAGAAGCTCCAATAAGAGAAAACTTACTAAAGGGTTTTCCTCTCAAGAGAAGAGAGGTTTTGGCCTTGGCAGAGAGCCAACTTCTTGTGTTCTTGTTCTTATGTTTTGGCAGCAGTTTGATGAAGTACATGCACATGCATTAATAAGAAGAAGATTAAGCTAACAAGAAAAAGTAAAAAGACTCCACAAATTGTTTTCAAGTAACGAAGAATCCTACTATAACTTATTTGCCCAAGATTTTACACTTTGTCACCCGACACTTCGTCTCCCTTCTTCCGCCACTTCGTTCTTCTTACAGCAACTGATGATAGTCCTTGTTATGTTAGCTTTTAGAAGAGATACTTTATCTTTGATCCTTAATGAGGTCCTTCACTAATGAGGATATCTTCCTTCTCTTGACAAACCGAGCTCCTTCTTGATGTGACAATATGGTATCCCTAGTTTCTCGCACAAGTGAGAGGTTTCCTTGTGTATTTGACTCTTTTCTCCTTCGCTTGAGGGAGCCTCTTCTTTGCTTGAGTAGGAGGCCTTATAGGCCTAAGTTTCTAGCCCAAACAATGAGAGATGAGCAACTGTGATGTTGTCGTTGTAGTGGCTGTAGACAACCCTCCTTTCCTCACACATGTGACTACAATTCACCCTAAAAACAATCCTTTAAACTTCGGTTATGTCTCCTCCTTCTTCACTGCACTAGAGGCTCCTTATACTTGTCTTTCTTCACCCTTTACTCGGCTTCTCTTGCTCGCTGATTTCAGAGGTATGATTGCTTGTCGTTGGAGGAGTGGACAACCTCTATATATAGAGGTTTGTCCCTCCTTTAGGCCGACTAGGAGACTGTAGGCCGACTTGACTTTTCTTCTTCGGAATTGCTTCTTTTGGTGATGTCGTTGCATGGAGGACTTGTGACTTTGCTTGGAGGTATTCTTTTGACTCTTATACAAATATATACATGGTGTAACATGCCCTTAAGGGTCTTCAACATTTTCTTTTGACTCTTTGACTTACCTATAGCACTTTGACATGTGCTAGACCTATTTCAATGAGCAAGAAACTCATTGATAAATATAACAAAAATAATATTTATTTTCTTGTATAAATACAAATATCAAAATTACATTTATGAAGACCGAACCTAATTATACTTTCTTCAACACTTACTAGCAGTAGTTGGTACCATCCAAATAAGAAGGAAAAAATCAAATAACAATGTAGAAACTCAAATGAATGAGTTTGTTGCCAAGTTTGAGAGTGATTTCTCCATGGTATCTTGCCTTTCTATTAGCATGGTTCTAAAGAATGTGTGGCATGTGGATAGTGGGTTGTCTTGTCATATGACACTAGGTTGATAATTGTTTTCTAGTTTACCAGAATTGGACTTGGGGGTTTAGGTTGAGCTTGGTGATGATACCATGCACTTAGTAGTAGGAGTTGGTACCATCCCCTTCTAGCTCCAGTCAAATAACTCTTTAAACTTTGATGATTTTTAGTTTGTTCCAGGTCTCCGGAAGAATTTTCTCTTGTTTTTGATAATGGAGGATAAGGGTTATGATGCAAAGTTCAAGAACCAACAAGTCTTCATTGGTCTGAAAAATCAATAAAAATATTGCTTATTGCAATCAACCGACAATTATCCAATGTATTTTATTCCGAGCTAAATTATTTTACTACAAATACTGAATAAAAACGCGATTGCAATATTCACAAAAATAAACTGTGGAATCTCTGATAGAAAACCAATCACAAAATGGACACAATATTTTTGGACAAAACATCCTGGGAAAAACACCGAAGGGAAAACAAGTTCTTCATTTCTGAGAGCTTCATTAATCTTCAACAAATTCTGCTATTGATGAATATTACAATATTGCTTGCCAAACCACGGCAAAGCTTCGGCAAAATATTTCTTCACCTCCATAACTCAATTTGACCACTAGAAGGCTCATGACCTCCCTCTGCGACCTGGCATGGCCTCTCCTGGAAAATACAGCTTGTATGGCCTCACACGTGCAACCCCTGGACCCTCTAATGCTCACAACGTGGACATAATTAGCTTCTTGGTTGTTCTAGTCATAATCTCGTATGACCTCCTCCTGGAAAATACGACCTCCACAAGAAATCTCAGCCTCCATTAGAGAAAACACAACCCTCCCGTAACCATCACAACCTCAATAACTCGACCTCCCGATCTGCAGAAAAACTTGGGGAGAATTCCTACTCCGGATCTAGAAAACCGAAAGAATACTGATGAAAGAAAACTCCAAAAAAATATTCATTGCTTCAGCTACTGTTGAAACCCTCTCTGGTGTCAAACCCCGCGCTATCACTGCAATGAATTGATCTCCATCACTGCCCATCGATCTCCTTTATAATCTATGGTTGAGAAATCAACGACAAAGATCTAGATCTGAAATGATCTACTGAATGGTTAAGATCACTTAGAAACTTTACTAGAAGTTTCTAAAGGAAAATCAAGCATGTCCCAACTATTACTAATTAATTAATCTATTTCCCTAAGTTAAAACTTAGGAAAATAATTAAAACTAATTAATTGAATTAAGACATTTACATTCAAAAGAATAAGTTGGGCTTGGAGATATTTTCCGCTCTTGTGTTCCTAGCCTCACTAACACCACCTGAGGCTAGAACACCTATCGGAGCTACGTCAACCAACATTAGCTCTTAGCAAGGAAGGTGTTCTACTTTGTACACCTTTGTGCTCTGTGCTCACATCTGGAACACCTGCCACCTCGTGGCCCATTTCGCTATGCCACAACTCTCACGGATTGCTGCTACAAGCAATGAGTGCAAACTCATTCTCTATCCATCTAGAAAGCTCATCTGTGACTGTCGTTGTCTGCTTCTTGCCCTTTTTGTCACCTTTCTTCTTGTCTGGGCAATTGTTGTGGTAATGGTCGAACTCATGACAACCATAGTACTTGATCTTCGACGTGTCCTTCTTCTTTTCCTCCTTGGAGTTGGACCCTTTACTGGATCCCTTCTTCGCTTTTCCCTTGCTCACAAGAGCAACATTCTCGTTGTCATCTCCCTTATGCTCGAAATTGTGGCTAGTACCACTATTGCCTTTCACAATGCTCAGTTGAAGCTCTTTCCATGTGAAGTCATTCCATAAGCATTCCCAGGTAGGAAAATTAGATCTTCCACTTACCACTTGCACGAGAACATCCCACTACTTTTGAAACCTATTTAGGGTTGTTCTCACAAGTTCTTCATCCTCGACCTTCTCTCCAATGGTTGCTAGCTCATCTTTAACTATTCTGATGCGAGTGAGATAAATAACAATGTTTTCTCCCTTATTTTGTTTAGTGCTTATGACCTTCTCTCTTAAGATCATTTTCCAATTCATATTTTTATCCTAGAAAAGTTTGTTGATGGCATCCCACATCTTCTTAGTTGTATATTCTTCCACTAAATGTGGAACTATGTGGTCCTTGACCCGATCTAGAATAATACGCCTGGCCTTGGCATCATCTTTCCAGTACTCATGCAACATGATAGGATCTATTGGTACAACAATATGTGTCATAGCAAACTCCTTCAACCCATGCTCTTCTAAAATAAGAAGGCACCGGATTCTCAAGACACCAAAGTTTAATTCACCATCCAACCTATCTTGATCCCTCAATCCTATTGAAGCCATTACTAAAGCCCTCGAGAGAAAATAAAAATAATATATCTTCTACTAGCGAATGAAAGTATTTGGAAAATCTCATGGTCTCCCTCTACAAGTGATCTCAATTGCTATTGGGCAACTCACACTTCCTTTGTGAACTCGCACTGCCCATTGGTACTTCGCACTGGCCCTCCCAGAAATTCTCACTGTCGCTGAGAAATCACTCTGACGAATTTCTCTGCCTCCAACAACTAGAGAAACCCAATCGTACCACTTCTGAAAAATTGATCAGGCAACTAGCAAACAAAATTGCATCTTCAACAACACGCACTGTGAAATTGGAAATTCGCATTGGTTAATTTGGCCTCCCTCTTGCCAAAAAAACATTGGTAAAATTTCTCCAAGTAAATCTGAAATAAATTGAAGAAAATGATCTATATATTAAACGCTTGGCTTTCTCTTCCAAACCCTTGCGTTGATCTACTCTAGTAAACCTCTATGCTTCAAATTTGCTATGATACCATGTGAAAAAACTATAAAAATATAGCTTAATGCAATCAACCTGTAATTAGCCAACGTATTTAATTTCGATCAAAATTATTTTACTGCAAATATTGATTAAAAACGTGATTACAATATTCACAAAAATAAATATGGAAAATTTGGTAGCAAACAAATCACAAAATGGACACTATTTTCGAATAGAACGTCCCTAGAGAAACCCTGAAAGGAAAACCAATTCTTCAAATTTGAGAGTTTTATTAATCTTCATTAAATTCTGCAATTGATGAATATTACAATATTGCTTTCCAAACCATGGCAAAGCTCTGGAAAAATATCTTTTCACTTCCACAAGTCAATATGACCACTACAATTCTCACGGCCTCCCTCTGCAACAATGCAACCTAACACGGCCTCTCCTAGGAAATACAGGTTTACAACCTCATACATGTCGTTCCTGGACTCTCTAATGCTCACAACCTAGATGAAATTAGCCTCTCAGCTCTTTTGGCAACTCGACGGACCCTCCTGGCACTCTCGTATGGCCTCCTCCTGGAAAATACGACCTCCACAAGGAATCTCAGCCTCTCTCATAGAAAACACAACCCTCCTGGAACCCTCATAGCCTATATAACTCGGCTTTCCTGTCTACAAAAAAACTTTGGGAGAATTCCTCCTTCGGATCTAGAAAACTAGAAGAATATTGATGAAAGAAATCTCTAGAAAATTATTCATCGTTTCATCTGCTGTAAAACCCTCATTGGTGTCAAACCCCATGCTATCATTGCGCCCTCTTCATTGTAACGAATTGATCTCCAAGTTTGCCCATCGATCTCCTTTATAATCACTTGTTGAGAAATCAACAACCAAGATCTAGATCTGAAATGATCTAGTCGATGGCTAAGATCATTTAGAAACTTTACTAGAAGTCTCTAGAGGAAAATTGACCATGTCTCAATTATTACTAATTAATTAATCTATTTGCCTACATTAAAACTTAGGAAAATAATCAAAACTAATTAACTAATTGAATTAAGACATTTACATTCAAAAGAATAAGTTGGGCTTATAGATATTTTCCGCTCTTGTGTTCCTAACTTCCTAGCCTCACTAACACCACCTGAGGCTAGAACACTTGTTCGAGCTACATCAGCCAACAATTGGTTTGAAGGAATTTAGCCTAGATATAGCTAAGGTAATAGGGTTAGAAAAGATAATATTTATTGGTTGTAGAGTGAACATGTTCATTCCATATAACCATGAACAAAATGGTGTGGCTAAGAGAAAGAATAGAATTATCATGGAAGCAGTCAAGCTACGTTGCATAATCAGAATCTGCCTAAGTTTCTGTGGGGAGAAGCTAAAAACACAATTGTCTATGTCCAAAATATATCTCCTCACCATGCTCTAAACAATAAGACTCCTAAAGAAGTCTTCACTAGCGAAAAGCCTGAAGTTGGGCACCTGAGGATCTTTGGCTGCCCTATCTACTTCCATGTCCCAAAAGAGAAGAGGAACAAGCTGGAAGCTTCAGGTAAGAAAGGTACATTTGTTGGTTATTGTGAGAATTCTAAAGCTTACAAATATATGTATCAGGACAAAGAAATATAGAGTTTAGCAGAGATGTAACGTTTGATGAAGATGCAGCTCTTGGAAAGGCAAGAGACGCTCCTCTTCCTCCTGCTAATGTTGATAGTCATGATGATGCTTTTGAGATACAAGAAAATCCTGAGCCTGAAACTGATCCAGTTGATGAACCCATGGAGCCCATGGATCCTTTGGATCCTCCTTTGTGTGATTCTCCTGCTACAAGGAGACCTTTATGGCTTCGTGACACCCTTCAAGATGTTGATAAACATGCTACTCCTAAAGGAATCTTCAAAGAAATCAAGAAACCATGTTGGTTCCAAGGATAAATTGTAGCCATGAGCAACATTATCAAAACTGAACCATGCACTTTTGAAGAAGCTATGAAGGCTCAAGTGTGGAAAGATGCAATGGTTAAAGAATATGAGTCCATCATTCATAATGATGTATGGGAAGTGGTTCCAAGACCCTAATGTAAATATTGTGTCTTCTAAATGGTTGTATAAAATTAAACATGGTGTTGATGGCAGTGTTGAAAAGTATAAAGCTAGATTTGTGCTCAGAGGTTTTTCTTAGAAAGAGGGAATGGGATATGATGAGATCTTTTCACCGATTGCACATTATACAACCATCTGATCCATTGTGGCTCTACTTGTGAGCCAAGGATGGTCTCTTCATCAAATGATGTGAAGACAACTTTTTTGCATGTCTACCTCAAGGAAGAAGTATTTGTGGAGCAACCACAAGGCTTTGAAGTACCTGACCAGAAAACTCGTGTGTAGACCAAAGAAAGCCCTTTATGATTTAAAGCAAGCGCCAAGAGCTCAGTATGCCCGCATTGACATTCTTGATGAAGCTTGGTTTTACTAGAAGTAATGCAGATCCAAATCTTTACTTCAAGACTATCCAAGGTATGCCTTTTGATTTTAGTCTTATATGTTGATGATTTATTTCTCACGGATAGTAAACCTCTTATTCTCTATTGTAAGAGGGAGTTGGCTTCCGAATTTGAAATGAAAGATCTTCACTTAATGCACTACTTTCAAGGTCTTGGTGTATGGCAGAAACTTGGTGAGATTTTCCTTTCTCAAGGAAAATATGTTGTCAAGTTGCTTAAAAGATTTGATATGATATATTATAAATACTCAAATGGAGATGAACTTCAAGAAGCTATGTGGTGAAGCTGCATGTCTTGATTTGGCAAATCCTTCTAAATATCGTCAATTAATTGGGGCACTGATGTTCTTAGTGAACACTAGATCAGACATGTTTTGCAGTCAATACTATGAGCCAATATATGATTAAACCATCTCATGCACACTGGATTGTTGAAAAGCATGTGTTAATATACCTAGATGGGACCATCAATCTGGGATTGAAATATATTGCCAATGATATAAGACTACATGGATACTCAGATATTGATTGGGTTGGTAACTCTACTGATAGAAAAAGCACATCTGGGTGTTGCTTCAACTTAGGATCTGTCATGATACCTTGGATGAGCAAGAAGGAAAAGTCTATAGCCCTTAGCACGACTAAAGTTCAATACATTGCTACTAGCATGGCTAGCGGTGAGGCGGTATGGCTGAGAAAGCTCTTTGGAGAGTTGTTTGAGCATGTTCTAGACACAACAATAATTTATTGTGACAACAAGGGTGGGATTCAACTTGCAGAAAATGTTGTATTCCATGACAAGTGCAAGCATATTGAGATGAAATATCACTATATTCGGGATATGGTGCAGAGAGGAGCAGTAAGACTCCATCATATAGCGACTAATGACTAGATCGCCGACATTCTTACCAAGCCATCGTCGAAAGGAAAGTCCTTGGTTTTCAGAGTGCAACTTGCACTGACGGATGTGAGCTTTTCTAGAGAGGGTGGTCATGGATGATGAGCCTTGGATGTGCGAGATCCTTGTCATGTGTTGACAAGTGGATCCTCCCAAGCAATGATGAGCCTTGGATATGCGAGATCCTTGTCATGTGTTGACAAGTGGACCCCCCCAAGCAGTGATGAGCCTTGGATGTGTGAGATCCTTGTCATGTGTTGACAAGTGGACCCCCCCAAATAGAGATATGACTTGGTTGTGCGAAACCCTTGACAAGTAGGTTATCTCCCCAAGCAAAGATGAGACTTGTTCTCAACCCCAATGAAGAAGGCAATCCAAGTGAGTAGATACCATGAAGACAATGATAGCTGGAAATCAAATATGCAACAAGACAATTTTGGACCTTTCTCTCTCTCTTAAAGAAAGGTCAGATGATAGTTTTTGTTCTGCAAAGAGAATGTGCATCAGAAAAAGCTAAAAAGAATTTAAGAAGCAGATGCATTTCAATACAAAGTTGCGTAATAATTTTGCAGAAACTTATGATTTTGGATGTAGTAGCAAATCTAAAAGGAAAGTGTCAAAAGTTTCATGCTCATGCAAGACAGATAAGTATACTCCTAGGAGAAAATATTATCCTTCTAAGTTTTCCAAAAAGAAGAGGATAGTATTCAGAAAAAGAGCAAAGCCTTCTAAAAAGGTAACATGTTTTATATGTGGAAAAGAAGGCCATTATGCTAATACTTGCAAAGAGAAAAAGAACAAGAAACAGTTGAAGATCATGGATGTTTTTACTACAGTCCATAATCCAGAAGATTGGGATCTCATTTCCCACTCAGATGGCGAATATTTTGAAATTTCCAGTGATTCTTCTGCTTCAGATAATGATGATTTACCTAATATCAGAAGAATAAGTTTGGAATCTGATTCTTCTGACTCTGATGAAACTTTTATTGCTGATATTAAAATGTTTTACTTCAACAAAACAGACAATTTGCAGAATCAGATTGATGAGGTCAAGACACAGCTAGCACAGCTTGAACCGTCCCAGTGAATAGCTAGAAGAAGATTGAAAGAAAAGCTGCAAAGTTTGGAAAAACAATTACCTTCCAAAAGAATAATTGATGATGAGGATTTTATTGAAAGAGAATTTGATTCAATGTTCAAACCATTGCATATTACAAAAGCTTCTCAAGTTACAGGTATGGATGGAATCAATATTCTCATGAAGAAAATTAGCAGTTTGGAATCATCTATTAAACTAACAAGATCAGAGATATTGCAATTATCAGCTAAACTTCAAAGTCTTATTTCTGATTATGATAATGCTAATTCCAAATTGTCAAGAATTCTAATGAAGGATATTCCTGAAGAAATGCCCATGAAATCTAAGGAAGTAGATTTGGTAAATATCATGGGAATAGGGGATAAAGTGGTAATTCCTTTGAAAATAAAATTGCCAAATTTAAAGGAATACTCTTTAGATGCACAAATTGATTCTGGAGCTATGTGTAGTTGCTGCAAATTTGGTGCAATTCCTTCTTATTATTGGCAGCCTACTAAACTGTCCTTCAGAGCCGTGAATAAAGAGTTAATGGAGATTAACCATATATCTCCTGATTTTCTAGTTTATTTGAATCATGTACAGACATTTGTTACTTTGTACAGTTTTGATACAGGATTAGATGTCCTATTGGGACAAGATTTTTTGAAGAGATTCCTTCTAGTCACCCTTGGCAAAGACTCAGTCACATTTACTACTGTTGAAGGACCGATTATGATTCCTGCAAAAAATGATTACCAGCTTAAGGTCAAGCCCAGTGAAGAAGACAATCTGTAGGATACCATGCAAGATCTTACCAAAATTCAAAAGATTGTCAAGCATGCAGAAATACATGGCCAAAAGACATTACAAGCAATCTTAGATAAGCTGCACCACGATTGCACAGCAAGCAGGCCAGACGCTTTCTAGACCAGAGAGATATTTTGTAGCATTACCTTATAAAGAAGGGTATGTTCCTAAACCACAGAAAGCAAGTGCTAATCATATGTCACCTACTGAACAAGCTTTGTGCAAACAGGAGATTCAGCAGTTGCTTGAACAAAACCTAATTGAGCCTTGCAAAAGCCCATGGGCATGCCCGCCTTTTATGTCAACAAACATAGTGAGCAGAAACGTGGAAATAAAAAGTTGGTAATTAATTACAAAGATTTGAATGAGGCTCTAATGCCTATCAGGTATCCTCTTCCCAATAAAGAATATTTGCTTGCTAAAATCGCCAATGCCAATGTTTTGAGCAAATCTGATCTTAAAAGTGGTTTTTGGCAAATTGGTACCATTCCAGATGACAGATATAAAACAGCGTTCACAGTTCCACATGGCCAATACCAATGGACAGTAATGCCATTTGGTTTGAAGAATGCTCCTTCTGAATTCCAAAAGCGGATGGAAGATATTTTTGGAGAGGTAGAGTATGTGATTGTATATATTGATGATCTTCTTGTATTTAGTAAGGATGTAAATACTCATACGCTGCATTTAGAAAAATTCTATGAAATGGTGTACAAGCATGGTTTAGTTTTATCTGACTCAGAAGAAAAGTTTCAAATTGGAAAAGTCAGAATAGACTATTTAGGATTGCATATTGAACAAGGTCACATAGAGCTTCAACCCCATATCCTTCTTCATCTTCTGAAATTTCCTGATATTTTCCTTGAGGTAAAGATGCTTCAGAGATTTTTAGGTTGCTTGAATTACATCCGTCAGTTCTATGAAAAAAAATCTAAAGATACTAGGATTTTGTAGAAAAGGCTGAAGAAAGAAAAATTTGAATGGTCTAATGAGATGACTATGGCAGCAAGGAACATAAAAAGCAAAATCAAAGAACTTCCCAAGTTAAGACTGCTTGACACCGATCTCCCATTTATTCTTGAAACATATGCATCTAATCATACATGGGCTACAGTGTTATTACAAAAACATGGAAGGAAAGAACTTGTTTGTGCATATGCCTCTGGTACTTTTGATGACACAGAAGCTAAGTATCCATCTTCCCACAAAGAGATACTTGCTGTCAAAAGAGGAATTCAAAGATTCAGATTGTTTTTAAAAAGTGTCAAATTTTTAGTTAGAACTGATCTGAAACATATGAAAGGTATTTTGTCCAACAAGAAATTGTTAGAACAAGGAAATACTAGGGTTCTAAGATGGGCTCTCTGGCTAGAAGGTTTTGATTTCGATATTGTCTATAAATCAGGGGCAGAAAATTATTTAGCAGACATGTTGACAAGAGAAGGAGCTCCAGAAATCAAAGACATCAAGATGTTCAAACCCTTGTACAAAGGAGAAAGTTCTTCAAGTAAAAGTCCTGTCCAGTCTAGTGTGTGTCAGTCTAGAGTCTGTTCAGTCTTGGTTTGTAGTCAGTGTAAATATGAATTCTGTTGGGATTGTTTTATTTTAAGAGTCAAGTCATGTAGAAGTCATCCAAATGATTTTGCAGATTTGGTTTGATTCAGAGTCTAGTATGACAGCCTATAATAGTGAGTTACCTCATAGAGATAGGCCTTGGCGTGTCTATTATTCACTGTCTAGAGAACCAGTGCCCATCTATTTTGGTTTTGTCCAACATACTAATTGGACATGGCAAGATTATTTCTCTATCCACCAGAGGGCCAGGATACATGGTTATGTCAGAGTCATTGCATATGCGACACAGTTAGATAGTGCTAATAACTGGTGGAGTCCTTGGTTTAAGTTGTTCATGTTTAAGTATATGCCTAGAGGTGAGCAGATTTGTCATTTTAATTTCCAGGAAACCATTAGCACTTTAATTTGGGAAATCCATATTGCTGCACAAAACGACTACACTATAGAGTTTGAATTTCTTCATACTGATACAGAAGTAGTCTTACAGGATAGACAGCAAGATGAACCATCATTCAGTTTGAAAGTCAACTTCCATGGAGAGATTTCTACAGATCCCAGGGTGAGACCAGTAAATGTATTCCATTTTCCATTTTATTGTTGTTTCTTGGAAGAAGCACCTCCATGGCTTGATGATGCCTTGCCTCATGATATATTTGCTCCCGACATAGAACAATTACTAGAGATGGATGAAGCTGACAGAGAATATGCTGCTGCAGAAGAATGGCAATATAATAGTGATTGATGTATATGATCACTCATTCGATATCATGTACATTTTAGTTTTCGTGGGTTTTCTTTAAAATATCCACTTTGTAATTATTATGAGCTGATGTCCTAGATTCCGACTGTCTTGTCTATAGATCATATAATCTTGCTTTTTAGGTAGTGTTGGATTCGGTCCCCATATGGCTCTGCCTTTAAGGGACGAGATAATAGGTGGTAGTACCCACTTGCCCGAATCTTTTAAGTACGCATTACTGATAGTCCTTCGGATATGATTTCCTGCGTGATATTCATGCCGAAAGTAGATTCCATCTGCCCGAATCTTTTAAGTACGCATTACTGATAGTCCTTCGGATATGATTTCCTGCGTGATATTCATGCCGAAAGTAGATTCCATCTGTTACAGGTTTCCGGTAAAAGTTTTAACTGGTTAACTTGCTAGGATATTATAAATACTAGCATTGTAAGATGGAGTGGCATTCGGAGTTGGAGAGTCATTGGTGTGTTTGAGTCGAGTCTGAGTCTGAGCTCCCTGATGTGCATCTGCGAGAAATTTCTCGACCCGCTTGCATCACGGAGACCTCACTCTCAGTTCTTAGGAGGTATGCTCATTTAATGAGTTGCATGATCTGGTAAAACCCACTGCAGTCCTTAAGACTTGAACAAAACTTCCGAAGAAATATTATATGATGAAAAAGTTTTAATTCAAGAATTTGAGCCACAAGAAAATTGGACTTTGCCAGAGATAGAATTAGACAAATTATATAAGATCCTTGCTTTTCAGTTCAGAGCAACTCAGTTATTTCGCTTTACTTCTGTAAATATTCCTATTTCTACTGATCTGAAAGCCTACCAGGTTCATTTAATTAAAAGAGAAGATATTGAATGGGGTTTAGAACATGGGTTCAAATATATTCATATAGGCATGATTCAATTCGGGATTAATCCTCTTGTCAGACCAGGTTAAATACTTCTTGCCTAACTTGTGTCCTGGATACCAGAATGAATGATTTTAATGATGCATTGTTGAGAGGTTTTCAGAGTCCTCTTAATAGCGGTCCTGTCTGGTCTTCTGTAATTCCCAGATATCAAGTTTCTTTGAATGAATCATATATAAATGAGTTTCTGAATGCCTATATTCAGTTCAATGGTTTCAATGTCACCCCACAAACTTTAATCGCTCAGCTTCATTCTTCTATTTGTCTTCGATTTGTTTCCAGCACAATGCCTCCACTCAATCCAAAATTGTGTTCAAGAGCTTTGAAAGAAAGAGTAATAGTTGGTCCCGGTAATAATGCCCCCTTACAAATAGGTTTTGCAGAATGCACTATACCTGATGAATGGAATAGTACTTACATTCCATTATCACAAAAATATCCTCAACTGCAAACATCAAAAGAACCTAGACAATTGTCTATTGTCAAACATTCTGATGGTTCTTTTGGTCTCAAATTCACAAGCCCCCGTCTTGTCAGATCTATGACTATCTTAGACAGATCTTCATTTTTAGGAAGTAGAGACAGTACAAAAGCAGTAATACCTCCTCCAGTTATGCCTTCTCCTGCTCCTTTATCAGTTCCAGTTCCACCAATATATTATGTTCCCAAAAGAAACCAAAAGAAACCTCTGTCCCATAAATCTAATGATTGCCAATTCTGTGTATCGGGTACATCTTCTAGTTTCCAACTAGAAGATCAAAAGCATGAACCAGTATTGCCTGATATTAAAATCTTTAGTCTTCCCAGAGCTCAATATGATCTGACAACAAAGATTAATGAAAGATATTTAGAGCCTGCAAACTCTAGAAGAACTTTCAAGAATGCTACTCTAAAGTCAGATTTCCAGTGGGTACAGATGAAAAACATGTCAGATGCAGATCAGAGTGAAACAGAGAAAATGCATAATTATACAAACTATCAGATTGTTTGTACGCTGCAAAACATAGATGACATAGCCAAAGATGTGCTAGAAATTAAAGAACATATAAAAAAAATGCACAGTGGTTATAATGAATGATTGGGAAAACAGAATGAGCACACACAGAAATTGAATGATATTAATTCCAACATGGGAATTATTTCCAAGTCCCTTGAGCATTTAAGAGATGCATTGCCACAACCTACTTCTCCACCTCATTATAGAGAAATAGATCTTTCAAGTTCAAAATTAAAGTTTTCTTCCAGTTCAGATGAATCAAAAGATGATCTTAGAAGTATTTTGTTCAAAAGCATTGATAACATAGACACTGCTAAGATTGAGAAAGTACACAAAGGAATAATGTTAGCCAGAGAAAAAGCAAATTTGATGAGAGAAAGGCTAACCACTTTTCCTATTGCTGAAAGCTTAAGATTACTAAAAGGTTATGTCAGTCTCAAAACCCTTTAGAAAATGGCCAACCATCTGCTCCACAAATTTTGGCCATGTTTGGTGTTACCTCTCATGCTAACAGAACTCCTGGAGAACCCACTCAAGGAGATACTAGTTCTAAAAGAGATAGAGGTGATACATTTACATTCACACATAAAGGAATGAAAGGTGACAAGGATACTTTTGCACATGAAGCATCTGCAGATAGTCCTTTTTCTAGATATAGAGACAATTTGGAAAGTGTCCCTGCCAAATTTGAAAATCCATCAGCTAAAGGATTTGGCAATACACTTTTGGTAAATATTGATTGCATGGAAAGTGAAGAAGTTATAACAGTTTTGCATAATGTCCATGCTTGGGCACTACAGCGAAAAGCTGAAACTAAAGCATCATGGTCTGATATAGTCACACAAATTGTTTGGTCTTTTAAAACGATGGTGCGATAAGTTGTCTGAAGAAGAAATGACCAATATCATTGAACATCCAACAGATCCCCTGAAAGCTATATTTGATGTCTTAAAACATGAATTTGTGGGGGTAGTACCAGAAGATTCAGTCCATCATGGTCAAATGTTTTTATCACAAAGATTGTGTAACATAGATTATCTGCATGATTATTATTGTGTTATGCAAAAACTTCTTTATCAAGCAGCAGACCCTCACAATGTTGCTTATTTGAGGTATTATATAGCTTCAATGCCAGGAAAAATTCCAAATTTGATTAATCAGTATATTGAGACCAACAAAGTAAAAATTGAGAATTCTTCATTTGCTGCCGTACATCAGATGATAGTTTCTGTTCTGCAAAGAGAATGTGCATTAGAAAAAGCTAAAAGGAATTCTAAAAGTAGATGCATTTCAATACAAAGTTGTGTAATAATTTTGCAGAAACTTATGATTTTGGATGTAGTAGCAAATCTAAAAGGAAAGTGTCAAAAGTTTCATGTTCATGCAAGACAGATAAGTATACTCCTAGGAGAAAATACTATCCTTTTAAGTTTTCCAAAAAGAAGAGGATAGTATTCAGAAAAAGAGCAAAGCCTTCTAAAAAGGTAACATGTTTTATATGTGGAAAAGAAGGCCATTATGCTAATACTTGCAAAGAGAAAAAGAACAAGAAACAGTTGAAGATCATGGATGTTTTTACTACAATCCATAATCCAAAAGACTGGATCTCATTTCCCACTCAGATGGCGAATATTTTGAAATTTCCAGTGATTCTTCTACTTCAGATAATGATGATTTACCTAATATCAAAAGAATAAGTTTGGAATCTGATTCTTCTGACTCTGATGAAACTTTTATTGCTGATATTAAAATGTTTTACTTCAACAAAACAGACAACTTGCAGAATCAGATTGATGAGGTCAAGACACAGCTAGCACAACTTGAACCGTCCCAGTTAACAGCTAGAAGAAGATTAAAAGAAAAGTTGCAAAGTTTGGAAAAACAATTACCTTCCAAAAGAATAATTGATGATGAGGATTTTATTGAAAGAGAATTTGATTCAATGTTCAAACCATTGCATATTACAAAAGCTTCTCAAGCTATAGTTATGGATGAAATCAATATTCTCATGAAGAAAATTAGCAATTTGGAATCATCTATTAAACTAACAAGATCAGAAATATTGCAATTATCAGCTAAACTTCAAAGTCTTATTTCTGATTATGATGATGCTAATTCCAAATTGACAAAAATTCTGATGAAAGATATTCCTGAAGAAATGCCCATGAAATCTAAGGAAGTAGATTTGGTAAATATCATGGAAATAGGGGATAAAGTGGTAATTCCTTTGAAAATAAAATTGCCAAATTTAAAGGAATACTCTTTAGATGCACAAATTGATTCTGGAGCTATGTGTAGTTGCTGCAAATTCGGTGCAATTCCTTCTTATTATTGGCAGCCTACTAAACTGTCCTTCAGAGCCGTGAGTAAAGAGTTAATGGAGATTAACCATATATCTCCTGATTTTCCAGTTTATTTGAATCATGTACAGACATATGTTACTTTGTACAGTTTTGATACAGGATTAGATGTCCTATTGGGACAAGATTTTTTGAAGAGATTCCTTCCAGTCACCCTTGGCAAAGACTCAGTCACATTTACTACTGTTGAAGGACCGATTATGATTCCTGCAAAAAATGATTATCAGTTTAAGGTCAAGCCCAGTGAAGAAGACAATCTGTAGGATACCTTGCGAGATCTTACCAAAATTCAAAAGATATTCAAGCATGCAGAAATACATGGCCAAAAGACATTACAAGCAATCTCAGATAAGTTGCACCACAATTGCACAACAAGCAGGCCAGACGCTTTCTGGACCAGAGAGAAATATTTTGTAGCATTACCTTATAAAGAAGGGTATGTTCCTAAACCACAGAAAGCAAATGCTAATCATATGTCACCTACTGAACAGGCTTTGTGCAAATAGGAGATTCAATAGTTGCTTGAACAGAACCTAATTGAGCCTTGCAAAAGCCCATGGGCATGCCCGGCTTTTTATGTCAACAAACATAGTGAGCAAAAATGTGGAAAGAAGAGGTTGGTAATTAATTACAAAGCTTTGAATGAGGCTCTAATGCCTATCAGGTATCCTCTTCTCAATAAAGAATTGTTGCTTGCTAAAATCACCAATGCCAATGTTTTCAGCAAATTTGATCTTAAAAGTGGTTTCTGGCAAATTTGTATCATTCCAGATGACAGATATAAAATAGCCTTCACAGTTCCACATGGCCAATACCAATGGACAGTAATGCCATTTGGTTTGAAGAATGCTCCTTCTGAATTCCAAAAGCGGATGGAAGATATTTTTGGAGAGGTAGAGTATGTGATTGTATATATTGACGATCTTCTTGTATTTAGTAAGGATGTAAATACTCATAAGCTGCATTTAGAAAAATTCTATGTAATGGTGTACAAGCATGGTTTAGTTCTATTTGACTCGGAAGAAAAGTTTCAAAATGGAAAACTCGGAATAGACTATTTAAGATTGCATATTGAACAGGGTCACATAGAGCTTCAACCCCATAGCCTTCTTCATCTTCTGAAATTTCCGGATATTTTCCTTGAGGTAAAGATGCTTCAGAGATTTTTAGGTTGCTTGAATTACATCCGTTAGTTCTATGAAAATCAATCTGAAGATACTAAGATTTTGTAGAAAAGGCTGAAGAAAGAAAAAGTTGAATGGTCTAATGAGATGACTATGGCAGTAAGGAACATAAAAAGCAAAATCAGAGAACTTCCCAAGTTAAGACTGCCTGACATCGATCTCCCATTTATTCTTGAAACAGATGCATCTGATCATATAAGGACTGCAGTGGGTTTTACCAGATCATGCAACTCATTAAATGAGCATACCTCCTAAGAACTGAGAGTTAGGTCTCCGTGATGCAAGCAGGTCGAGACATTTCTCACAGATGCAGAGCAGGGAGCTCAGACTCAGACTCGACTCAAACACACCAAGTCTGAGTCTGAGCTCCCTGCTCTGCATCTGCGAGAAATTTCTCGACCTGCTTGCATCATGAAGACCTAACTCTCAGTTCTTAGGAGGTATGCTCATTTAATGAGTTGCATGATCTGGTAAAACCCACTGCAATCCTTAAGACTGTAATCTTACTTCTGATGTAATATCATTTTGAAATCATGAGTAAAAAATTGGTATCAGAGCCAAGTTGTTCGTTGTCCAAGTAATTTTCATAATTATCTGGTTCTCCCATTGAGTTGTATTTGTCCCTGCCTTTGTTTATGAGTTGAAGTCGGCGATAAGGCTTTGGTAGAGAGAGTTTGAGACAACGGACTGTCGTGTTTGCTTTCCTGGAGCACAAAGATTTTTTATCCTCTGTTCAGGTGCATACTTATATTTAATCTCAATGGCTGGTTCTTTGAATGATTTTGTTCTCCAAACACCCGAGGATAAAAAAATTGCTAAGCAAAAGAGATGGTCTTTTCTGAATTAGTATATGAATAAAACTTCTGAAGAAAAATTATATGATGAAAAAGTTTTAGTTCAAGAATTTGAGCCACAACCAAATTGAACTTTGCCAGAGATAGAAGTAGAGAAGTTATATAAGATCCTTGCTTTTCAGTTCAGAGCAACTCAATTATTTCGCTTTACTTCTGCAAATATTCATATTTCTACTGATCAGAAAGTCTACTAGGTTCCTTTAATTGAAAGAGAAGATATTGAATGGGGTTTAGAACATGGGTTCAAATATATTCATATAGGCATGATTCAGTTCGGGATTAATCCTCTTGTCAGACCAGGATTAAATACTTCTTGCCTAACTTGTGTCCTGGATACCAGAATGAATGATTTTAATGATGCATTGTTGGGAGGTTTTCAGAGTCCTCTTAATAACGGTCCTGTCTGGTCTTCTATAATTCCCAGATATCAAGTTTCTTTGAATGACCCATATATAAATGAGTTTCTGAATCCCTATATTCAGTTCAATGGTTTCAATGTCGCCCCACAAACTTTAATCGCTCAGCTTCATTCTTCTATTTGTTTCCAGCACAATGCATCCACTCAATCCAAAATTGTGTTCAAGAGCTTTGAAAGGAGGAGTAATAGTTGGTCCCGATAATACTGCCCCCTTACAAATAGGATTTGCAGAATGCACTATACCTGATGAATGGAATAGTACTTACATTCCATTATCACAAAAATATCCTCAACTGCAAACATCAAAAGAACCTAGACAATTGTCTATTGTCAAACATTATGATGGTTCTTCTGGTCTCAAATTCACAAGCCCCCGTCTTGTCAGATCTATGACTATCTTAGACAGATCTTCATTTTTAGGAAGTAGAGACAGTACAAAAGCAGTAATACCTCCTCCAGTTATGCCTTCTCCTGCTCCTTTATCAGTTCCAGTTCCATCAATATATTATGTTCCCAAAAGAAACAAAAAGAAACCTTTGTCCCATAAATCTAATGATTGTCAATTCTGTGTATCGGGTACATCTTCTAGTTTCCAACTAGAAGATCATAAGCATGAACCAGTATTGCCTGATATTAAAAGCTTTAGTCTTCCCAGAGCTCAATATGCTCTGACAGCAAAGATTAATGAAAGATATTTAGAGCCTGCAAACTCTAGAAGAACTTTCAAGAATGGTACTCTAAAGTCAGATTTCCAATGGATACAAATGAAAAACATGTCAGATGCAGATCAGAGTGAAACAGAGAAAATGCATAACTATACAAAACTATCAAATTGTTTGTACGCTGCAAAACATAGATGACATAGCCAAAGATGTGCTAGAAATTAAATAACATATAAAGAAAATGCACAGTGGTTATAATGAATGTTTGGGAATACAGAATGAGCACACACAGAAATTGAATGATATCAATTCCAACATGGGAATTATTTCCAGGTCCCTTGAACATTTAAGAGATGCATTGCCACAACCTACTTCTCCACCTCATTATAGAGAAATAGATCTTTCAAGTTCAAAATTAAAGTTTTCTTCTAGTTCAGATGAATCAAAAGATGATCTTAGAAGTATTTTGTTCAAAAGCATTGATAACATAGATACTGCTAAGATTGAGAAAGTACAAAAAGGAATAATGTTAGCCAAAGAAAAAACAGATTTGATGAGAGAAAGGCTAACCACTTTTTCTGTTGTTGAAAGCTTAAGATTACCAAAAGGTTATGTCAGTCTCAAAACCCTTGTAAAAAATGGCCAACCATCTGCTCCACAAATTTTGGCCATGTCTGGTGTTACCTCTCATGCTAATAGAACTCCTAGAGAACCCACTCAAGGAGATACTAGTTCTAAAAGAGATAGAGGTGATACATTTACATTCACACATAAAAGAATGAAAGGTGACAAGGATACTTTTGCACATGAAGCATCTGCAGATAGTCCTTTTACTAGATATAGAGACAATTTGGAAAGTGTCCCTGTCAAATTTGAAAATCCATCAGCTAAAGGATTTGGCAATACACTTTTGGTAAATATTAATTGCATGGAAAGTGAAGAAGTTATAACAGTTTTGCATAATGTCCATGCTTGGGCACTACAGCGAAAAGTTGAAACTAAAGCATCATGGTCTGATATAGTCACACAAATTGTTTGGTCTTTTAAAACAGTGGTGGGATAAGTTGTCTGAAGAAGAAATGACCAATATCATTGAACATTCAACAGATCCCCTGAAAGCTATTTTTGATGCCTTAAAACATGAATTTGTGGGGGTAGTACCAGAAGATTCAGTCCATCATGGTCAACTGTTTTTATCTCAAAGATTGTGTAACATAGATTATCTGCATGATTATTATTGTGTTATGCAAAAACTTATTTATCAAGCAGCAGACCCTCACAATGTTGCTTATTTGAGGTATTACATAGCTTCAATGCCTGGAAAAATCCCAGATTTGATCAATCAGTATATTGAGACCAACAAAGTAAAAATTGAGATTTCTTCATTTGTTGTCGTACATCAGATGATAGTTTCTATTCTGCAAAGAGAATGTGCATTAGAAAAAGCTAAAAAGAATTTTAAGAAGCAAATGCATTTCAGTACAAAGTTGTGTAATAATTTTGCAGGAACTTATTATTTTGGAATGTGTAGCAAATCTAAAAGGAAAGTGTCAAAAGTTTCATGCTTATGCAAGACAGATAAGTATACTCCTAGGAGAAAATATTATCCTTCTAAGTTTTCCAAAAAGAAGAGGATAGTATTCAGAAAAAGAGCAAAGCCTTCTAAAAAGGTAACATGTTTTATATGTGGAAAAGAAGGCCATTATTCTAATACTTGCAAAGGGAAAAAGAACGAGAAACAGTTGAAGATCATGGATGTTTTTACTACAGCCCATAATCCAGAAGATTGGAATCTCATTTCCCACTCAGATGGCAAATATTTTGAAATTTCCAGTGATTCTTCTGCTTCAGATAATGATGATTTACCTAATATTAGAAGAATAAGCTTGGAATCTGATTCTTCTGACTCTAATGAAACTTTTATTGCTGATATTAAAATGTTCTACTTCAACAAAACAAAGAATTTGCAGAATCAGATTGATGAGGTAAGACTACAGAAGTAGTCTTACAAGATAGACAGCAAGATGTACCATCATTCAGTTTGAAAATCAGCTTCCATGGAGAGATTTCTACAGATCCCAGGGTGAGACCAGTAAATGTATTCCAAACTTTCCAACTTTTCTTTCAATCTTCTTCTAGTTGTTAACTGGGACGGTTCAAGTTGTGCTAGCTGTGTCTTGACCTCATCAATCTGATTCTGCAAATTGTATGTTTTGTTGAAGTAAAACATTTTACTATCGGCAATAAAAGTTTCATCAGAGTCAGAAGAATCAGACTCCAAACTTATTCTTCTGATATTAAGTAAATCATCATTATCTGAAGCAAAAGAATCACTGAAAATTTCAAAATATTCGCCCTCTGAGTGGGAAATGAGATCCCAATCTTCTGGATTATGGACTGTAGTAAAAACATCCATGATCTTCAATTGTTTCTTGTTCTTTTTATCTTTGCAAGTATTAGCATAATGGCCTTCTTTTCCACATATAAATCATGTTACCTTTTTAGAAGGCTTTGCTCTTTTTCTGAATACTATCCTCTTCTTTTTGGAAAACTTCGAAGGATAATATTTTCTCCTAGGAGTATACTTATCTGTCTTGCGTGAGCATGAAACTTTTGACACTTTCCTTTTAGATTTGCTACTACATCCAAAATCATAAGTTTCTGCAAAATTATTACACAACTTTGTACTGAAATGCATCTGCTTCTTAAAATTCTTTTTAGCTTTTTCTGATGCACATTCTCTTTGCAGAACAGAAACTATCATCTGATGTACTGCAGCAAATGAAGAATTCTCAATTTTTACTTTGTTGGTCTCAATATACTGATTAATCAAATCTGGAATTTTTCCTGGCATTGAAGCTATGTAATACCTCAAATAAGCAACATTGTGAGCGTCTGTTGCTTGATAAAGAAGTTTTTGCATAACACAATAATAATCATGCAGATAATCTATGTTACACAATCTTTGAGATAAAAACAGTTGACCATGATGGACTGAATCTTCTGGTACTACCCCCACAAATTCATGTTTTAAAGCATCAAAAATAGCTTTCAGGGGATCTGTTGGATGTTCAATGATATTGGCCATTTCTTCTTCAGACAACTTATCCCACCATTGTTTTAAAAGACCAAACAATTTGTGTGACTATATCAGACCATGATGCTTTAGTTTCAGCGTTTTGTTGTAGTGCCCAAGCATGGACATTATGCAAAACTGTTATAACTTCTTCACTTTCCATGCAATTAATATTTACCAAAAGTGTATTGCCAAATCCTTTAGCTGATGGATTTTCAAATTTGACAGGGACACTTTCCAAATTGTCTCTATATCTAGTAAAAGGACTATCTGCAGATGCTTCATGTGCAAAAGTATCCTTGTCACCTTTCATTCTTTTATGTGTGAATGTAAATGTATCACCTCTATCTCTTTTAGAACTAGTATCTCCTTGAGTGGGTTCTCTAGGAGTTCTATTAGCATGAGAGGTAACACCAGACATGGCCAAAATTTGTGGAGCAGATGGTTGGCCATTTTCTACAAGGGTTTTGAGACTGACATAACCTTTTGGTAATCTTAAGCTTTCAACAACAGAAAAAGTGGTTAGCCTTTCTCTCATCAAATCTGTTTTTTCTTTGGCTAACATTATTCCTTTTTGTACTTTCTCAATCTTAGCAGTATCTATGTTATCAATGCTTTTGAACAAAATACTTCTAAGATCATCTTTTGATTCATCTGAACTAGAAGAAAACTTTAATTTTGAACTTGAAAGATCTATTTCTCTATAATGAGGTGGAGAAGTAGGTTGTGGCAATGCATCTCTTAAATGTTCAAGGGACCTGGAAATAATTCCCATGTTGGAATTAATATTATTTAAGAGAGAGAGAGAGGTCCAAAATTGTCTTGTCGCAGATATATATATAGATAAGTGTTGCAAACATCCCAATTTTATCTCGAAAATAATGATTTTTTGGCCTAGCCGATGTTTGCCGATTTTTACTAATATTTTCCTAATTTTTACGATTTTTTGGTTTTCCGAACCCTTGTTGATTTTATCCCGATGTCGATTTTCACAACATTGATATATATATATATATATATATATATATATATATATATGAATTTCATTTAAATACAATAGCCTCATCCCAAGGCTGGTACTATTCTCTAGCTAGGGAAAACCAAGTAAATTGTAGCCAACAACAAGGAGCTCCAATAGCATCACACCAACAAGTCCTCCTAGGCAAGACATCTCTTCTCCTCCACTTCTCAACAAGTACAATCTAGGGTTTAATCACAAGACCCTAGCTCCAATGTTTTCAAGGGATGAAACCCTAACCCTAGTATTCAATATCTTCCAAAAGCTCCATGAAACCCTGGTGCCTCCTAAACAAGAAAAAAGTAAAAAGATGAGAGAGAGAGAGAGAGACAAGTGTGCTTATCTCCTTACATCTCTAACACAAGATGATCAAGATATGTTATAGTGAGATCATCTCCAATATCCTCTTTACAAGAGTAAATCCTAGTATCTAACAATGATCCTCCAACAAAGATGGTCTCCCTTGTCCATAATAATGTTGGTTGCTCAAGTCGGTTGGGCCCCTAAGAGGCTCCCATTGCGACCTTGTTTGAAGTCTATATAAGGGAAACCTCTCTCCTCATTTGTACATTGATTGGTGTCTTGGTTATATATGATCCAGTGAAGTTAGAAGCAAAAGAAGGGGGCTTAAAATCAAAAGGAGGTCGTGGCACTTGCTCTTGTTCTTCATTAGTGGTTTGGCTATTATCTTGATGTTGTTGTTCTGAGGTATTCATGAACACTGAATTCTCTCTCTCTTGTAGCGAAATATTTATGGGTTTTCCACTTGTGGATTTTTCCTTGGTCTTTGGCCTAATTTTTGTGTCTCTTGTCTCATTGTCTCATTGTCTCATGGTTATCTCCACTGCTCTTTCATGTTTATTGGTTGAAATTTTCTTTTGTATAACTGCTTAATGATATTGAATGCTATGTGGAATTAATGCTAACTAATCATTGGAAGCAGTTTTTTGTTGAAGAAAATATATTGTAGCCAGTGCCCTAGAATATCAATGTTACTTTTAGGTATGTTCTATGCTAAGAGAAAAATTACTTCAATTTTCCATATTTAGCATGATAGTAAAATGCAGATAGAACATAAACATAAATCACAGAAAACAAGCCAAGACAAGAGGACACGAGATGTGGCGCCAGCCAGGGACAAACCCCAATGTGGGGAAACCCTTGATCAATTCTTTTTATGTTCTTCAGTAGTTCAACAGAGAAAGAGAGAGATAGTACATATACATCAAAAGTCAACATTTTCACTTGTCAAAATAAGATCAGAGATCTTCACTAGGAAGATGACACGTGAGGTAGTAGATCTGAACACAAGTGATTCCATCACTGTGTTGCACCCATCATTGTGCTGCACTTCATTACACTAAGTTGCACTCATCATATTGCATCTATCATCACTCTGTTGCACCCATCATGTTGCACTTCATCATCACTCTGTTGCACCATGCTACACTTCGTTGCACCATTCGTGTTGCACTTCATCATCACTATGCTGCACCATGCTACACTTTCTTGCACCATTCAAGCTATTACTACAGTATCACAGAGATCTTCATTGTTGCTTCTTTACCATGTCAACATGATCCATTGAGATCTTCTTTTTTGCTTCTTTATGTTTTCATAGATGCACTGAGGTCTCTATTATGACAATCATTTCATTATGTCAACGAAGTCTTCATTGAAGTCTTCATCATGATGACTGTATCTTATATCCTTACTGAGAAAGTGATTACTGCTTCTCATTGAATAGACCTAGTTACATTCCTTCATTATCAGATTGTTGGAGCTTTGGTACTGCTTTTTCCTTATAGACAGAGATGTGATCTATAGAACAGATCCATGACTGCTCATCCTCGTACCTAGTACTCTACAGGAATACCATGACTGCATACTTGTCATACCTTATCCATGTAATGCGAAGACTGTCATACTAAGGGTTAGGTCTCCATGAAGTTTAGACCTTACTACAGTAACCCCATCCGAAATCTATACTTCCTTGTCCATCCGAGCATTGATTCATAGGCAGTATATCGATCTGATCTGCGTCTATATTATGCTTATGAGTTCTGGTCATGACTGCACCTAATACCCTAATTGAGGTGCAATCAGAGCTACTACATAACTTCTTAAAGTTAAGCTCCATCGGGATAGTCACAGGCTTGCAATTCACCATTCCAAATCCGGAATCCAACTCCCTCTCTACACCTGTTAGAAAGAGGATAAGGTGTCAGTATGAGAGGTCTATCATCCACAACCTTTAAGCAATGGTTTGGATCGGCTTCACTTCTAGTGAATCTCAGCGTCATCAGATAGTTATTTATCCTTTATACCAAGCCCGAGGTGCTTGCTTCAAGCCATAGAGGGCTTTCTTCCCCCTGCATACATGAGATTGCCTATCATGAATCTCAAACCCCTCGAGTTGTTCCAAATCTGTGGACTTGCTATATGAGGGGAAAGGTCCCCTTGTAAATTTTCCTTTGTACATCTCGGACATGTACCTCCATGCTCTTCTTGAATTCAAGCATCCCTTTCACCATTTGACTCACATCTGGTAGGACCCCATAATGAGCAGACTTCCGATGCTGTAGAAGAGATGTGTCAACTGACATGGTTCCCAATGAACTTCCTGCAACTTGATACAAATTGCCAACCTTGAACTCAAAAGCATCTTTAAAAATTCCCTGTCCACACACATACCTTTCCATTGATGAATGCCACCTTTGTCTTCCATTGCCGAAATGGACCCCAGGTTCTTCTTGAGATTAGGCACACAAAGAACTTCTTGTAAATGAATCGTGTTACCTTCATTCAATTGAGGGGTAACATTCCCTACACCCTTTCCGGGATAGGTTGCATTGACTCCAAGTATAATCTCCATGATTGTTTCCTTCTCTATCAAATTAGAGAGCTTCTTTCTATTCGATGAAGTGCCTTGAAGCACTACTATCAATAAGCTAAATTCCCAAAGACTCTGGAGGAGAAGTAGTGGAGAGGGCCAATATAAGATAATACTCTTTTAGCTTATCAAAAACAACATTTGATTCTTCATATCTGGAGTTCCTTGCTTTCTTTGAAGAGTTAGCCATTTCCTTGATGACTTGCATTCCTTTTTCCTTTGTTATTGTACCTGTCATTCCTTCAATCATTGAAGATACCCCTGAAATGATTTTTATCATCATCAAGTGATGTGTCCCTTCTATTCGGACACTCGTTCGCATAATGGCCAAACTTATTGCAAGCAAGGCATCTGCCTTTCCTTCCACCCTTAGATCCAGACTTCCCATTGAAGTAGGTAGGCCACCAGATGCTTCCGCTGCGCCACTTTGATAATCTTCTTTGCTTCGACTTCACCCTTGGTGAATTTGAAGAGGGATGAGGAACCCATTGAGCCTTTTTGTCCTTTCCAACTGTCTTCGGTGATTGTTCTTTCACTCTTGCTTAGGCTTTGTCTTCACCTACGTAGATATAGTGGGTATGGCTGATTAGATGGCCTAGTGATCCATATATGAAACTAAAGGATTTATCATATTACCCTTTCTTGGGCATTATACATGAACAAAAATGTCTATGAATTCTTTATACACTAAAGAATCATGTACAAGGTTAACACATAGAGGGTAATTAAATATGTATTTTCCTTTTTTCTTTTTATATTATGAATTATGGCTATCAAATGGAGTTGTAATGGGCTTTTAATTTGCATTTGAGTAATGTGTTGAAGTAATGCGTGCAATTTGTAGCGTGTTTTTCCTTTGTTTTCACGCCACATGCATACGCAAACTATCTTTCTATTGTGTCTCCTTGGATTTCTATTTTTGAAATGCTCATGAGTTTCATTCTTTTGTCAGGCAGTTGAAGCCACAACAAATGTCAAAGAGGGAAACAAGGAATTGACAAAAGCCATAGAACGCAACAGTAGCAGTCGAGCTTTTCTTCTTCTATTCTTGGTGGTTCTTCCTCTAACTCTTCTATTCCTTGATTGGTACCAATAACTTTTGCACTTGCTAATTTTGTATATGTTAATTTAGTTTGCTCTAATAACCAGAGAGACGTGCTCCTGCCCCGGTACAAACGAACCAAAAAAGGGGTGCACTTACTCATTCGTAAGTCTTAAATGCAGGATAGATTTTTTGGTAGAATTTTTCTAGGATGACAAAAGAATATGGAAAATGTTGACTAATTGAAGCTGATGTCAGAAATAGTTCACTAAGCACAATTATATAATTCCAATTCCAAGCGACTCATGAGTGCATTAACGAAATATGTTTTAACCGGCTATTAAATATGTTCCATGTGTTGCGAGTATCCTTGATTTACATGAGCTCATGTTTTGTGCATTATGTGGATATGTCAACGCTTTTATATATATTGTTTAAAAAAAATTGTATATGATTATTAAAACCAGGCAAACTGCTGATTGTTCTAACTAAAGCTACCAAATTTTGTATACCAAATTCCATTGCCAAGCGAAATATGGAGATTCTAAAAGTTAAGAGCCATTGTTAAAGCTTGAAACCACGTGTATCTCACTTTACTAGTGTTAAGGGATTTAACAAGATAGAAATCAGATGATTACTATTAGCATTTGTATGAATAATATAATTGGGAGTACCACTGGGAAGGCAGAATAATTTTTTCCTTAATTTAGCATATTTGGTTAGTGACAATTGAGATAGTCACAAATTATTCAGCACACGTCACATCATCAAATGTAAGGAATGACTCACTTAATATAAATTTGCTTCTGATTTCCATTAGAAATCACGAATAAAAACGTCTGAAATGTTAGACGAATCCAGCAGATTTATTTGGTACGATCGTTAATTTTTTCCATGGAACTAATGTAAAGCGGGCTAGTATCATTGCAAACAACGTTTTATCATTAATTGCTGCATTTGCATATGATTTGAGGTCGAAATATTAGATAAATTGGGCTTAAATTGAATTAGCCACAAATCGACTAATTTAATTTTCACTAATTGGACATTGAATTAATGGTGAAGGTGGTGCTTTTCAAGCCATCCAGCTGCCTGGGCAAAAGAAGGTCAATTCATGGTTTTTCCCTTTTGGGCATTGAATTAATGGTGAAGGTGGTGCTTTTCAAGCCATCCAGCAGCCTGGGCAAAATAAGGCCAAATCATGGTTTTTCCCTTGTGGTGTGGGAAAATATATGTCACAAAAATAATTGGCGTTCACACTACAACCCACTTAGCAATTTATATTTTACGCAGATGTTTGGATTTCTTTTTTATTGTGTCAGCATTTAGCTGAAGTTAACAGAATATCAACCAGTTTGAAAAGTCATTGTTACTGGTCTTAATAAAAACTGACATATATTTCAAATGATATACATTATAAGAAAATAGGGTTCAAATCCTTATTTAATATAATTTGATATGTATAATGTTCTTTTACCATTAAGTGATTGATGATAAATATTTGTATTAATAAATTATTATGAAAACATGATATAACCAAGTGATGGGATATACACACATTTCGAACTCGGTATAAGTGAATCAGTGCTCTATTTATAATTAAAGTGTTATGTTTTATAATCTTTTATTTAGTGTTTTTGAGATAGGCACAAGAGTACAATAAAATTGATAAATTTATATAATTAAATGACCACATTGACATTGATGTTCATAAGCAATTTGACTGTGTTAGTGTTTTATCATCCTTTATTTAGTGTTTTTGAGATAGGCACAAGAGTGCAATAAAATTGATAAATTTATACAATTAAATGACCATATTGACATTGACGTTCACAAACAATTTGATTGTGAATCTAAATAGCCACCCATATAACTTAAATAAATAGTAATATTATAATATCCTTAAAAATAGTAATATTATAATATCCTTAAATGTTTAGCTGAGGAGGGAAGGGCAATTTGTGCTTAAAATAACATATTGGAATTCACTCGCTTTAGGTCTCAAACCAAAATAGGTACCCATTTTCAGGCTTGCAGGATAATTTTATTCCGAACAATTTGATAGTAAATCTAAATAAGCACACATATGACTTAAATAAATAAATAGTAATATTATATCCTTAAATGTTTAGTTGAGGAGGGAAGGACAACTTGTACTTAAAATAACATATTAGAATTGACTCACTTTAGGTCTCATACCAAAATAGGTACCTATTTACAAGGCTTGTAGGATAATTTTATTCCAAAGAATTTGACAGTGAATCTAAATAGGCACACATATGAATTAAATAAACAGTAATATTATAATATCTTTAAAAGTTTAGTTGAAGAGGGAAGGACAACATGTGCTTAAAATAACATATTGGAATTGACTCACTTTAGGTCTCAGACCAAAATAGGTACCTATTTACAAGGTTTGCAAGACAATTTTATTCCATATGTAGCTTTAAAAAAATAGCTTTTATTCTTTTTTCACATAACCCTTCCCAAGTCTTCGCGTTAATTTTGGTCTTCAAATTACTTCAAAGAGGGTCTTGCTACATTTGTTTTTTAATATATTAATTGGAAGGAACAACCGTAATTTTATTCAACCTGGAAACCAAGGAAAACACTATCATTTTTAGGGAAACAAACTTTATATGAAGTTACACAAAAATATATTCAACCAAACAAAGAGGATTCATCCAAGGACCTAGCCAAATCAACTTTTCATTGAGCAAAGAAAGTGGTGGTAATATATTATGATCTACAATTTTGAAAATGTAATGATATCAAATTTTACCCATCAAATTTAATGAAAATTTCTTACAAAGATCACAAAACTATACTAAATTCGTTGAATTGTCAAAATCCATATTTAATTTTTAGTGCTTTCATAAACAAAAAAAAAATGCTTAATAACCTAACCAAACATTCAAATTGATAGGATATAATGCTTACTTTGGTAGTAAATTCACTTTAAGATTTTATGTTATATTATAATTTGTCTTTGATCACTTTTTCTATAGAACTCTGTTTTCTTTATCTAGGAATTTAGTATGGAAATATCATTAAAAAAATATTCTAGTTACAATTCCCATAACTTGAAAGTCAAAATCTAGATGTAGTTGATGAACAAGAACTTGTGAGGAATAGTAAAAAGAAATAAGTAATCATTTGCAAATCTAAATAAATCATTGGAATGGTATAGCAAAGATTACAAAGCCCAATCTATCATTGGCCTTTGCTCTCTCAAATTCAAAGTTGCACCATGTAGATTTTGAACAAACATCCAAAATCTTTGGGATAGTTTGAGTAAATTGTTTAGAGCAAAAGTGGTAAATGCACAATTCTCTCTAACACTATAGTGATTCAAATTTAAGATCATTGACAAAGTCACTCTGTCTAGCGACTTAAACAATATGATAACTCTCATCAGACATTGTGCAGAATTTAATGCTATGGAGAGGATGCCAAAGCCATTTTGTTGCATTGAGAGGTACTTTATAGTCTAGTATGGGGGAGATGTTGTAGTGCTTGTAAATGAGTGTAAATATTTAAATGTCGGCTCAATAAAAAAATTAAAACATAACAAAAAGTTGACTTAGAAATAAAAAAATTAAAACATGTAACATAAATAAAACATAGATTCAATTATAATGCCATTTCTTAAGCAATATTATTTCTTGAGATCATCCCATTTTGTTACAAATAATAACCAACCAAAAATTCATGAAAAGTCTTAGTATAGAGATGTAGTATTCAATGTATTTTTTACCATTATGATATAAATGCATTTTTACATTACAACGTATTTACCTTTTATTGAAGTAAAAACAATATTTCTATGACATTTTCTTAAATATAAATGTGTTTTGATATTACAATGTATATTTTTAAGGCATTACAATTCTTTGAAAACGTCTCCCAAATGTCAGATTGGTCTGATATCATTTTAAACATCATGAAACTTCAAATATCATTCTAAACATCATGAAACTTCTTGTTGTGGTGATTTAAAACAATTTTGAATGATCATTGAACTCCCAAATACTATGATCATAGATATCTATAGGAATGTTGTGTTGTGTCAACATAGGCATGAACGATAATGGAATACATAAGATTGGTAATGAATCTCCATTGATATAGTTGTTGATGATTATTCCAAATTCATCTGGAGAAATACATTGCATAAAGAAATCAAGATATGCACAACAATCATTGTAATACATCAAGTTTCTTACATCACATATAACATACTAGGGTCAATTCAGAATATGATCTAGTTGTGGTTAATTTTCCTTAATTAAATGAACCCATTTGATTAGCACCACCCTTCTCATCAATAGAGTCAATTTTATTTTAATTTTGCATTTTCAACTAAATATTATCTTTAAAAAACTCTGTAATCCTATTAAACTTGATCTCACTAATCTTGTGTTTATTTACAAAAACAAGTTAGTTTAATAGTAAGATTAAACCTAATGTGTTTATTTACAAAAACAAGTTAGTTTAATAGTAAGATTAAACCTAATGGAGGAAGACGCAGTCCGGAACTACTGGCTCCCTGAAAGGGAAGGATACTGGAGAAAATGGAAAATGCAAGAAAACTAGCAAGAAGCACCAGAAACAAAACAATGGGCAAACTGCAAAAAGGAGATGGAGACAAGGAAAATAGCAATTAAAGAAGGGACGTACATCATAATATGGGGAAAATGAATTAAAGAGATGTTTACGACAGCAGAAGGACACTACATAAAGGCTGGTAGCACCAGCAATCCTGAAACAAAAAAATGGGATAGAATCTGGAAAATGAAAACTTGGCCAAAGATAGCGTTATTTACTTGGATAATGCACCACGGGCGAGCTTTAACCTGGGACCAGTTGAGAAGGAAGGGGACGCAAGGTCCGCAATGTTGCGTTCTCTGCCAGGAACAAGAAGAAACGATGGAACACCTGACTAACTCCTGTCAAGTCATCAATATCCTGTGGCGATACCACCAATAGCTCTTCAAGATTATAGAAAGAGATACAAGCAGTATAAAATTAACAGTAGAAAACTAGAGGAGTAAACCGTACCAAAATGCAGTCCTGAATAGAGCCTGGAATCTCTCCATAGGGTTCACCTTGTGGAACATATGGAAAGAAAGGAATCGGTTGATTTTTAAGGATGAAGGCAAAGCAACGAAGGATATATGGAACCAAACAGTCCAAAACATAAGAGAAACTATAATCCTAGAGAAGTGGAACGATGAAGACTGGAAAGCAGACCAAACAGAGACACGAATTCTGAACCGTTTGCAACTTAAAATAAGCATCACAGACATGGCAGCAAGGAAATATAAGGCCAAAGAAGCAGGAGAAAATGAGCACTACAGGAATCCGCAGCAGGGCTTCACAAAATTGAACTTTGACGGAGCGGCAAAAGGAAACCCAGGGGAGGCAGGCATAGGAGGAATATTCAGGGATGACAGAGGAAGAACGCTAAGGGTATATGCGATGGACTGTGGAAATGCATCAAATAATGAGGCAGAATTCCACGCGCTGAACAAGGGGATAGAAATAGCCATCAGAGAGGGGTATCAAAAACTCCAGATAGAAGGAGATTCGAAGCTCGTGATAGACATACTCAAACAATTACAACACGGAGCATCAGCAGAGAAGCTGAGTCGCAGCTGGCGGACCGCATGGATAATCAAAGAAATAAGCCAACAGTTGAGAAGGGTAGCTTACATACTACCTTCCCATGTGAGACGAAAAGGGAATGCACCTGCCGACTTCCTAGCGAACTGGGGATGCAGGAAGGGAGACCAGCAACTAGACGCAAGTGGGGCAGAACTGAACCAAAAGGCAAACATGGCGCAACTGATACAACTTGTAGAACAAGATAGGAATATGAGTGATCATCTAGAGAATTCGACGAGAAAAGACCGGAGGGGAGAGGGAAAACGACAGACGCAAGAGATGACAGGGAAGGAACAGGACAGGGGAAGTTCGGTGATCGGTAGGATGACAGAGGAGGGCAGAGGAAGGACAAACCTCGAGAGTACGGGGGATGAGCCAGAAAGGAATACCAGAGTAGAGGGCAGGACAGAGAAATCGAAGACAGACAGCAGAATTAAGACAAGTGGTAGAGCAAAGTCAGAAATCCTATGGCAAGAGCAGCCAGGAGAGGAAAGCAGTGAATGTAGAACAACAATGGACAGGACATGAGGACAGCATCCCAAGGCAAGAGGGAAGTGATGTGTGCCAAGGAAAAAACAGGACAGCTAGCGGTAAAGACAAGAGTCGGGAATGAAAAAGAAATAATGCTGAAGGAAAATTGGAAGGAGGCATTATGCATGCAGACAAGAACGAAGAAAGGTGACGATATTTAAGGAAGAGGAGGCAGCGAGAAGACGCAGAAGACGGAAGAAAGGTGAAGCTTGGTAAGCGGGTATGTAATACCTCTAGCCCTAAATCCTGAAAGCTTAAATTGTTTGAGAAGTTAGGATTGTGGTATGGTAAGCAAACCTGGTATTGTTATTTCAATTACACTAGTAATCTCAGTGGAATGGAAGAAAACTGACCCAAAGAGATCTCGTCTTCTCTGGATAGAGAGAAGGAGAGGAGAGGTGAAGAACCTAATCAGAACGAGGGCATTCCTGAACAAAATTCAAACAATTACACCCTTAGAATATGGGTCCTGGCAAGACTCATCGGAGGGAAAGTTAGAATGCCTGCAGCGCCGAGAGAAGTAAGTTGGGAAAGGAAAACCCAGAGCTCCTGGGAGATGGTAGTGCATCCTAGGGGGAGGGTAGAGGAAAAGGCTAGCAGAAACCCTACTATCAAGCCTAAGAAAACTGGGTTAAGTGGAGGCCTTTTCTGCCTAAATCTAACCAAGGACGAGGCCCCGAGAGAGAAGAGGAAAAAAAAGGAGTGGAATTCCCGCGTGGGTTGGGAAAATAAATGTAACCACTGCTACCCCATGACTCGAAGAATTAAAAAAGTCAGAGCCAAATTCAGTGGGGGAGGAAACTAGACGCTGGGAAACACAAGGAGGGTGGGAGGAAAACCCAGGGAAAATGATATAAACCTATATAAAATGGCTGAAAAATGCTTTGATTCTGTGATAGGTCTAGCAACAGAACAGGGAAAGCACGCGGAACAGGTCAAGGAGCAAAAGCTTAAAGGCTGCAACCGCCAAGCTGAAAGCAGAATGGCTCCTAGGAGAAGCAAGAGGACAGTTAAGAAAGACGAAGGAACAAGCAGCCAGGGAAAGAAAAGAGGCAGGAAGCAAGACGGAGACCACATAAAGACGATCATTGATTCCTACATGGAAGGAAACCCGAAGGAAGTCAGGGACCAAATTAATAGCTGGGAGCAGGATCTAAGAGACAATCTTAGATACATAGACATACCCATGGAGGAATGGGAAAGAATGGTGCAAGACCCTGGGACAACGAATGGAAGACAATCCCTGTTCAAAAAGACCCTACACCAGTACTGGATCATGAAAAATGTTGTGGCATGGGCCATGACCCTCCACCGCGAGCACATGGAAGGAGAAGTATTTGACAAACAGGAAGACAGAAAGGAGAAGGACCCTGTCCGAGCTGAACTTCTCAAGGAAATAGCAACCATACAGATACAGACTTACCGGAACAATCTTGCCCTGGGAAGGATTGAACAGACCCTGACAGCGATAAAGTGGAAACTGGAACAGAGATGCGAGATGCCAGGCTCCAGTGCAAAGGCACCAGCTCCGGTAGTATCCTCAGATGAGGATTAATCAAGTGAAACAACATGTTTTGATTTTTGAATTTTGAATTTGATGAAGAAAACAAGCATGTTTATTTTGATCTTTAGAGATAGCAGTAGAGACAGTCAACATAGAAACAATGGATGGATTGTTATGAACTTATTCAAATTTTGGACTGGTTTCAAAGTCGACCAGTGGTCACCTGGTTTCCTTCGGGCAGGTGACTACCCGGAGCAAATGGATGTAAAAAACTTTTGAAAATAGTTAATACATAGAGACCTACCAAGTTTAGAAAAAATAAAAAATAGTGAGATTAAACCTAATATCATAAACATATTTAAAAAACACGTCTTAAACATCATGGTATTATAAACTAAATATGTTCAAATAGACATATGTGATATTAATATTTTTTTATATCTTTTTATTTTTTTGGTAATAATTGTGATGAGAATATTGTATTAAATTAAAATCTGCACCTAGATCTTGGCCTGTACAATAAGTGAGTACAACGAAAATCCTTCTAAGAAAGCTATATGTGTAACCTCATGATGGTCTTTATTCTTAATATCTATTGAAATTGGCAGCCAGGGAAAAATTCCCATCTTGCACCACCTATTGTGATCTTGCACTTGTACAGACAAGCAAATATTAATTATCAATTAAATTCATTTTGGAACCAAAAGATTATCAATGTCCTCATTTAAGTTGACTTCAAATTGGAGGGAAAAAATATTAATTTGAAAATTTGGAGTACAATAAGTGAGTACAACAAAAATCCTTCTAAGAAAGCTATATGTGTAACCTCATGATGTCTTTATTCTTAATATTTATTGAAATTGGCAGCTAGGGAAAAATTCTCATCCTACACTACCTATTGTGATCTTGCACTTGTACAGACAAGCAAATATTAATTATCAACTAAATTCATTTTGGAACCAAAAGATTATCAATGTCCTCATTTAAGTCGACTTCAAATTGGAGGGAAAAATTATTAATTTGAAAATTTGGAGTACAATAAGTGAGTACAATGAAAATCCTTCTAAGAAAGCTATATGTGTAACCTCATGATGGTGTTTATTATTAATATCTATTGAAATTGGCAGCTGGGGAAAAGTTCTCATCCTACACCACCTATTGTGATCTTGCACTTGTACAAACAAGCAAATATTAATTATCAATTAAATTCATTTTGGAACCAAAAGATTATCAATGTCCTCATTTGAGTCGACTTCAAATTGGAGGGAAAAATTATTAATTTTAAAATTTGGAATTTGCCTAAGTTAGCCTCATGTCGGCTTGCCTCCAAGAGGCAACTTTTTGCATTAGAAAATTAGTATAAACACCCTGTTGAGGTAATCTCCAAATAACACAATTCGGATGGTATATATGGTTCTAAGATATTTAGGATATGGCCTCTCTCTGTATTTTTTTGCAAGGGTTTGACTCACATTTGCCATAGGACTTTCGCTCTTGAGGATTAGCATTCTCCACAGGATCTTCGCTCTTGGCATGTGGCTACAGGACTCAAGCTCACTATAGGACTCACTCTCGCTATAGTAGTCTCGCAGATGGTCTTGTGCAACTCTCTTGCTCTATGTATGGTCTCACTGTAATGGCATTAGACCTCACTCTTGATATAATATCTTTGTAATGACTTGCATTCCGTGATCTCACATACCTGTGTCATATGACCTCCCTCTCTCACACATACTTATGGATTTCGCTCTTATGGCATCGTTCTTATTAATTTCCTGTAATGGCAATGAATTCGTATTATGTTAATTTTTCTTAGGGCTATATTGTTCTTTCCTTTAGATAATTGCATTTCATCATTTACACATTGAATTCTTCCCACAACATTATAACATCATATGCAATTATGTAGAAAGAACAATATCATCAACAATGCAACAGAACATAAATGAACAATAGAAAAAAACATTCACACATAAAGACACCAGGATTGGTCGGAGACCAGGGGGGAAACCCTATAAGGGGGGAAACCCTTTCAAATTCTTCTTCTTATTATATTGTCATAAAATTTTCAACAAAGAGAGAGTACAATGATCTAATTCTTCAATAACAAAACTATTCAGCAAAACCAACTAAACAATATCCAAGAGATGAACCCAACAACACAACTGATCAAAAACATTGTTCACAAGCCTATGGTCAACTGTCAGAAATTGTGGTCAAATGTCACTTGGAACCCTAAGTCTCGTCCGCACAGAGCAAATGAGTATGCATGAGGTTGAAGAGTTCCAGCTGCACGAAGAGGCTTTTGTGTGTGCAGGTATAGTCGAAAATTTCCTTTAACAACCCTATGAATGAGAACCAAAACCCTAATCTACAAGTGCGAGCTTCAGACGCTACAATCTTGGCCCTGCATGAGCCAATATTTGCAAACCAACTTCAAACATGTGCGAGCCAAACCAAAGAGGAGAGAAGAAGAAAATGCTTGATGATGATCTCCAAATGAGGGTCACTTGACTTGTATTCATAGCCATCCAAGGGTGTACAATTTATTTTTGGGATGACCTATTATTTTGTGCACATGTGGGCTTTCATATTAAAATATATTTTTCCTTAACCAAATTAAATTCTTCCAAGGGCTAGGAAGGGTTTTTCTTGATGAGGAAGATTGTCCAAAGGAGGGAATTTTTCCTTGAGCTGCCAAATTAACACTCCCTCTCAGCTAGGGAGAAATTATTGACTTCAACATATGTCCCATCATAAGTATCTCATTAACAAATGTTGTCACTACTCATCTTGGCTCATCTCTGCTCATCTCAGCTTATCTCTGCTCATATGTTGAACACTCTCGAATCTAAAAGAAGAATTTGACATCATATGGGAGCTCAACTCAACCCACAACAACATCAAAGAGCTTAGCTCAATCCAGAAGAACATCAGTGAGCCTTGCTCAACCTGGAACCACATCGGGGAGCTCAACTCAATCTGGAATCCAACGAAAATGAGGAATATCCTATGGGACACTCTCACCTCATGTCTGCGACAATGGGGAAGGTCTTATATGACACTCTCACCCCAATTCATCTCATATCGAGGAGCATACGACTACCACCCTAGATCAAGTAATAGGTGAGATACCACTTACCAAGCAAGTATCACAACCATACCATTGTGCAATCAATGGGCGAGATACCACTAGCTATACGAGGTAAGGATCACAACCATCTATTGCATGCTGATCTTCCCAGCAATGACGCTTAAGAGTTATGTGGTAGAACACCTACATCATAATTCGAGCTTGGATAAGATATCCGACGTACCAAAGGTAAGGATCACACACCCCCAAGCCTCCTCAACATGTTGGCCAGATAGGGAGGGACAATCCCAAGAAACCTGACTTGTGGGTATGATGCCAACTGGGGTATACTCTGCCAGACCAAGATAGTGGGGATACCCAACTTGTCAAGACATACAAGGATCACACACACCCTATGGGTGACAATAAGGGAGATACCCTAGGGGTGACAGTAAGGATCACACGCACCTATTGTCCAAAGTTCCCTCAACCCTAAGAGATTTTTGGCTCAATTCCTCACCCTAGGAGCTCAAACAAAGGGGGACAGCTAGCTAAGTGTCCTCGATCATCCCGAACCCTTACTCAGGGGGGTCTCATCCATCAATCCATGTTTCTCTTTGTAGATCATAAACATATCAATGTGTTCATAACCAGTATCGACTCAAACAATTCACTAAAGAGTTCAGTCACACTGCCTTATGCATTACCAAGAGAAACAATCCTTTGTTTTCCTGTTCATGCAAGACATCAAATCAAATATTATGTTAGAACAAATACATATCATAAAAGGATACCTTCTTCATCCTTTCTCACTCTCACAGAGGCAACAACCACAAGATTAAGCAATGTCTCAATATATGAAGATATCTCATATCCAACTATATAGTGGATTCTCTGCCAATCAGATCCCACTCTTGTTGTTACAACATATAATTGTCATATATAGTACTTGCTCAAACAATTCATACTCAAGTACCAGGTTACAACCTTATTGTTATGTCAACAACTGTCATTTACCAAGCGATATCAAACTAAACTTTATCAAGCCATCCACATGATCATAATATGAATAATTTTTGCCACTAAATTCATAAGCCATATAAGTTTTTGCCATCCATTTATTGTGAGATTTCTATAATAAAAAACATTACATACTAAGGAGCAATCATGTGCTGTCATATTAGCTCCAATGATCAAATCAAGACAAACAACATACTGATGTGCATACTACAGATCCCCTCAAAAACAAGATGAGTTAAGACATTCACATTCTCTGCAACAAGTCAAACATTATGTAGATCTCATTGTTCCTTGCTCATAGAACTCTCTATCATCTCCTTCATGTTTGTAGATTTTTCATACTCTTGGTGCGTTCCTGGTTTCATGCATAAGATTTTAGTTTTTGTATCCTACAAGCTCAACCGCACCCATAGGCCTTCTTTTGTGTGGTTGGGAGGCCTATAGCTACACCCTTAAGCCTTTCTCCCAACGGCTGGGGCTTGGACTAGGAGAAACCCTCTCAGCTCAAACCAGAACTTGCCAAAACTAACAACATTAGATGATCATCTATTCATGTTCAACAACCTTGCTTCAATAATCAAGAGTCTTTTGTTCATTTACTGCAAATAATAATAGGTGTTGGGATCTCATTGACAATTTCTCCCTCTGAATCAAGACATCAACCTTTCTATCATAATATTGTTATGCATCAACAAAATTGTCAGATCACAGAGTTAGGATCTTAGACATATGTAAATCATAGTCATAACAAATTGTCATCAGTTGCTTTATTATCACAAATGAACATATAATCAAATATTCATCAATTATTAGTGTCATATAAGTGTATCTCTATACTTCAAGGATCATAATCACACCATCACTTTCTTTATCACATTACTCAACCATAAGTTAGGGCATACAATGTCAAATTTACTGAGCTTATCAAAACCTAACCAAGGTCATCAAGAAGATCCCGAGTATTACTTTTATTATCGGGGTTACCATGCTTATCACAAGCATTAACAATAATAAGTTACCATATATCAAAATCAATGTTTCTACCTAGCTTTATAAAATATGGAAATCCACCATGTCTAATAAAATGTAATATACTTGCCAAATATTAAGATAACCAATATATCACATGTACCAAAAATCAAACTTACTTTCATATGCATGCATGACCATTTACTTTCACAGACATACCTTAGGGGCCTTAACTTGTCATCCAATATTGCAGCTAAATCATAACACTAAAACAATAAACTATACATACCTTGTAATATTCAGATACCTTTGCAACTTGTAACACTTATTTGTCATTGGCAGTTATAGTACTAGCATATTGTAATTTCCGTATGCAACTTTGAAGACTTTCAAAAACTTTCCTCAAGTACTTTTTTCCTTTTCCAGTACTAGCTCTTCACTTCCTACACTAACCATCTTTTCCTGCAACTTAGATGATCCTCAAGAGGGATCTGCTTATCACATCTCATCTAGAGGTTAGAAGTATTCAAATACTCAAATATGCAGGAAGGCTAAGCAATAATCTAAACAAGAATAATGTCATGAAGACATAAATCTAAAAGGTACTTATCTTTAACGAGAGGTGATCATCTCCCTCTTGAACCAGCCTTCAAGAGTTAGTATTGTCCATTATCCATGTAATAATGTTGCCTTCAATATTTTCGTTGACTTCATCAACAACCAGGCCTAATTGAGACTAGCCCAACTAGGGTTACACTAAATCTGTCACAAGTGCTAGAACAACTTCTCATTGATCTTGCTAGGGTTTCAAGACTGCGGAACTCAAGCCTATATTGTATTCCAGGGTTTCTTCCAAACCCTAACCTCATGATATCCATCAAACCTTAATAACCAAATTGCTTAGGGTTTCCTTCAAGTCTCCTCCATCTTCTCTTGCTTCCATCAAAGGTGTCTTCACAGGGGTGATCTCAATGAATTTTCTTCATCGCAACTCTGATACCATGTTAATTTTTCTTAAGGCTATATTGTTCTTTGCTTTAGATAATTGCATTTCATCATTTACACATTGAATTCACCCCACAACATTATAACATCATTACATCATATGCAATTATGTAGAAAGAACAATATCATCAACAATGCAACAGAACATAAAGGAACAATAGAATAAAAACATTCACACATAGAGACACATGGATTGGTTAGAGACCAAGGTAAAACCCCAAAAGGGGGGAAACCCTTTCAAATTCTTCTTCTTATTAGATTGTCATAAAATGTTTAGCAAAGAGAGAGTACAATGATCTAATTCTTCAATAACAAAACTATCCAGCAAAACCAACTAAACAATATCCAAGAGATGAACCCAGCAACACAACTAATCAAAAACATTGTTTACAAGCCCGCGGTCAACTGTCAACATCTGTGATCAACCGTAAAAAAATTGTGGTCAACTGTCACCTAAAACCCTAGGTATCGGCCACACAAAGCAAATGATTATGTGTGAGGCTGAAGCGTTTCGGCCGCACGGAGAAGCTTTTGTGCATGCGGCTACATCCGAAAATTTCCTATAACAACCCTACGACTACAAAACAAAACCATAATCTGCACGTGTGAACTTCGGACCCTACAATCTCGAACCTGTATGAACCAATATCCGCAAACCAATTTCAAACCTGTGCAAGCCAAACCAAATAAGAGAGAAGAAGAAAATGCTTAACGATGATCTCCAAATGAGGGTAACTTGACTTTTATTTATAGCCATCCAAGGGTATCCAATTTCTTTTTAGGTCGATCTGTCCTTTTGTGCACATGTGGACTTTCATATTAAAAACATATTTTTCCTTAACCAAATTAAATTCTTCCAATGTCTAGGAAGGGTCTTGAAAGAGTGTGGAATGACCTGTTAAAGAGTTTTGATAACCCAACATTTCGGACTAAAAAGTGAGTCCATCATCGGGGGAACGCTTCATATCTTGAGAAGATATCATATAAAAGAGTTAATGATTTATGTGTTTAGGTGAATAATCTTTTTGTAAAGCTTAGTCGGCTTAAATATTAATATGTCAATTTTGTTAATTAATTTACACTCTAAACATGTGTAGTTATTACTAATAATGATTTTTTTTAATGAATGTAAAGGTAATAAAAAGTATGTTATAATTAATTAATGATGATTGTAAAGGTAATAAGGATTAATTAATAATTTAGGAATTTTTTATTAGACTATGCTTAAACTATCTAATTTGATTTAATTTATATATAGATTTGAATGTACTTAATTTTAATTAACATAAAAAGTATGTTATAATTAATTAATGATGATTGTAGTCTAAAACGTTGGGTTATCAAAACTCTTTAACAGGTCATTCCACACTCTTTCAATACACTCAACCTGTATGGACTCATTATTCAAAAAGGGTCTTTCTTGATAAGGAAGATTGTCCAAAGGAGGGAATTTGTCCCCGATTTGCCAAATTAACACATTATTGTGGTCTTGCACTAGTATCTGGTCTCCTATGTATGTATGATTTGGTACATTTGTGTCACTTATAATATCCCTATTGGTTTGGAATCATATATATATGTAAAACAATGTTAGTATGGCACACAATTATATATGACATCTACATACAACTTCTCTGTGTTTATATTACATATATCTTCGTGTTATGTATGACACTCTCTACGCATTATGTTTGGATCCTCGATGGCATGGTTCCTCTACATATGGTATCTTTGCACAATATTAGTATGGCATCATAGAAAAAGATATTGGTGTTGCAACATCGTATTGGTATGGAATCTTATATATACAATTTTAGTAGTGGTATGATCTTATAACAACATTATAGTGCAGAGCAATAGAGGTATCAATATATGGCATTGTATGCCTGGTGACAATAGTTAGCATGGCCTAGGGTGGCCTTATGAAAATAGTTTGCATGGCCCAGGGTGAATCGATGAAAGTGGTTTGTATGGCCTAGTGTGGCCCCTGATGTGATGATGTATGGATGTACTTTGCATCTCAGTTGAACAATTGATGAATCTCTAATAGAAGAAGAAGAATTGAATTTTGAGTTTTCCCCCTTATGGGGTTTTTCTCTGGTCTCCAACTAAATCCCGGTGTCCCTATTTGTGCATGTTTTTCTTTTGTTGTTCCTTTTTGTTCCATTGCATCACTGATGTTATTGTGCTTTTTGTATAATTTCCAATGATGAATAGATGTTAGGGGGTGAATGTAACATGTAAACGATGAAATGCAATTACCTAAAGCAAAGAACAATATAGCCCTAAGAAAAATTAACATGTTATCAAAGTTGGGTTGAAGAAAAGTCATTGAGATCACCCTTAGAAAGACACCAGTGAATTAGTGAAAGGGATGGAAGAGACATAAAAGAATGCTAGGGTTTGAAGGAAACCCTAGGCAACCTAGTTATTAGGGTTTAGTGGATAACATGATGTTAGGGTTTAGAAGAAACCCTAGAGAGTGAAGGGCTTGTATATGATGAAGGCTTGAGTTATACAATCTTGAAACCCTAGCATGATCAGTGAGAAGTTGTTATAGCACCTGTGATAGATTCAATATAACCCTAGATGGGCTAGCTTCACTATAGGAGATGATGTTATTGACAATTAGGTCTAGTTGCCGATGAAGTTGATTGAAAATATTGATGTTGCCAAAATGAGGCATCTCCTCTTTTGTTGATATATGTTTGATTACCTAAGGGATCTCATGATAGGGATTCTTCTGAAGGCAACATTGACATGTGGATGATGGACAATAATGACTCTTGGAGGTTGGATCAAGAGGGAGTTGATCACCTCATTCAACCATTAGAGAAATTTTAAGGTAAAAAATGGGCTTAAAAAAAATGTACAACCAAAATCAACTTTATAAGAACCAGAATGATTCAAGATGATGATGTTAACCATAGGGGATGATTCACCATTTTTTGGGTAAAAGAGTAAAAAGATTAAAAATTAAAAATTAAAAACTACTTTTTCAACTTACCTCCCTACAGTTTTACTCAAATTTCTAGCAGGATCACTCATTGGATGCATAATTTGATTCCTCGTCCAAGGAGTACCCATGTTACCTACTTTTGATGGACCTTGCTACATGAAAAATGAGAAATACAAGAAAAGTGGTATTGCAATCACGTTTTTTCGTGCATTTTCCATTTTTCATGTAGAAGGGTCCATCAAAAGTATGAAACATAAGTACTCCTTGGATGAGGAATAAAATTTTGCATCCAATGAGTGCTCCTGCTCAAAATTTAAGTAAAATTGTAGGGAGGTAAGTTGAAAAAGTAGTGTTTTTCTTTTTTCCATCTAAAATTTGATGATGTAATCTAATCTTATTTTATTATTTCCACTATTATTTTATAATATTCCTTAGGAGGCCCATTTTAGACCTCAAAATTTCTTTAATGCTTCCTTAAAGATAAGTACCTTCTAGATTTATGTTATTTCTTTATGACACTGCTCTTGTTTAGATTTATCATTTTAATTATTGCTTGCCCTTCCTGCATGAATATTTATTTGAATACATCCAACTTCCTGATGAAGATGTGATAATTAGATCCTTCTTGAGGATCATCTAGATGTTAAATAGTGTAGGAAAAGAGATATAGTGCAGGAAGAGAAAAGTTGGAGCAAGAACAAGAAGCTAGAACAAGAAAAGGAACTTGATGTAAATTTATTCAGGGAGCAAGTGGAAAGTATTTTTGGGCATATGCAAGATGACAAGGTATATATGCTAATCAAGTGCTACAAGTTGCTAAGGTATCTGAATATTACGACGTATGTATACTTGTTACAATTTAACTGTAATATTGGGATGGCAAGCTAAGCCCTGAGGTATGACTAGAATAGTGCCCTTCAGAAAAGTCTTGATTCATAAAGTATTCTATGTGTAATGCATGCCAGTCAGATACATATTGGAGTAAGTTTGATCCCCAGTACATTTGATATACTGATGCTTTTTTTATAGTTTAAATCTCATCGATATTTGATATCCTGATTTTCTCTAAAGATAAAGCATAACTGGAAATATTGAATTTGATATATTGTAACTTGATATTGTTTTCAATGCTTGTAATGAGTATCGTAACCCTGATGGCTATAGTGTGGTTGTAAGATTGATACTCAGGATTTACTAACTGTCTTCATGTTGATCTTGATAAGGCTTTGATAAGTTGTAACTACTATGATGACTTAAAAACATTTAACAATGTGTCAAGATTGGATGCCCTGATTTGATGATAAGACACTGATGGAAATGATTGTATAACATAATAGAGATGTGACATCGAATGGAGGTACTCTTGTAAGCTACCCTAATTGTATTACATTAACCCTTGATGAATGATTGACAACATGTTCATATATAATTGTAAAGCCAAATTGAATAGCTGATGATGACTTGTCATGAGAGTAATAGATATATGATTTCCTAATATAGTTTGATTTTGTGATCTATGATAGTCTTGATGCATGATATACAAGATTGATGATGATTGTAGAGGTCTCCCATTCAGAGGGAGAGACCCTTGATGAGATCCCAACACCTATTATTATTTGCATAATAATTGTAAAATTGAGGCTATCTCAGAGGTTTTGAGGTGGATGAATAGGAGACCCATGATTGTAGATTGAAATAAGTCTTCTAAACTTGGATTGATGATCACTGATATGTCTTTGTTAATGAATGTTATGTGCTAGTCGTTCATTGCTAAAAAGATTCGTCAACCCCACGCAGTTTCAGGAACCTCTTCTCATGTAGAAGTGTTTTGTTAGAAATATGGCATGCTAGATTGCTTTAATGGATTATTGTTGCTAGATCTGATGGATCCTTGTGTTCAAGGAAAATTTTAAGGATGGAAATTTATCTTAAAGTTTAGAAACCTCAACAAATCTTGCTAGTCTCTAATATGAAAACTATAAAATATTTGGTGATATCTTTGTAAAAACATTCAAATTTATTATGTTTTTATATATATTCTCTATATAATTTTGGTGATATTTAAGGTAAAATAATTTTATATTATAAAACTTGGGCGAATTATTTTTAGAAAAAATGAAAATTGGTGAATCTTTTTTTTGGAAAAAGCATGGAAAATTAGCCCACCTATGAATATTAGCCACTAAAATTGTCCATTCTTGTGTTGCATGCATGCACCCTTATCTAAATAAAGTCAAGACGCGTGCACACACACACATGCAAATATATATATATATATATATATATATATATATATACATCTTCATGGATTGAGAGAATGTTGTTGTATGAGACAAGCTTAGGCTTGTGGTTGTTGCCTCCCTGTGTAAGAGGGAGAAAGGATGAATATGGTATTCTTTTCTTTATGATATGTATTTTCTCTAACATAATATTTGATTTAATGTCCTATATGAATAGGAAAACAAAAGATTGTTGCTCGAAAGTACTACATAAGGAAGTATGGTTGAACTCTTCAGTGAGTTGTTTGAGCCAATACCAGATATGAGAACTTTGATATGTTTTGATCTTTAGAGAGCAACATGGATTGATGGATGTGACCCTCCCGGGTAAGGGCCTTGGGCTGGTCGAGAACATTGAGCATGATTTTCACCCTGTTGATCTCCCAGGGTAGGAATGTAGCAGTAAGGGTTCCTGGGGTTGAGGTACCTCTGGAAAATAGGATAGGGTGTGTATCCTTACCCCTATGGTAAGTCGATCTCACCTATTGTTGCTTTGACAAAGTATACCCCAGTTGGCATCCTACCCACAAGTTGGGCTTGTTGGGATTGGACCTCCCCATCTGGCCAATGGGTTGAGGTGACTTGAGATAGGTTGTGTATCCTTAACCATGTGGTAAGTTGATCTCGCTCAAGTCTTGGATGCAGGTGTTATATCACTTGAATCTTAAGGGTCTCGATGGAGGATCAAGAGACAATAGGACAGAGTGTGATCCTCAAGTCGATATCACCTATTATCACTAAATGATAGGATAGAGTGTGATCCTTGAGTAGATCTCGCCTATTGTCCCAGGTCAATATGACAGAGTGTGATCCTTGCCCTTCCAGTAAGTATATCTCGCCTATTGATAAAGGGTTGAGTTGGAACCCCCTATGATGAGGGTTGAGTTGGAAATCCCCTGTGATGATTCTTCTTCAGATGACTATATTAATGATTGGATATAGGATGGAAGTTGGATGCTCCCCTATGATGATGATTGAGTTGATAGGGTGGTAGTCGAAGCTCCCCGATGATGATTCTTCTTCTTCTTCTATTGGATTAAAATTATTCAATTGATGATCAAAGGAAATTGAGACGAAATGTGATGAGATGGATGTTTTGTTGATATAGTTGAGATGGAGGGTTTGAGGTTCGATCTCCACAACCTTTGATTGTATTCTTATTTTATGAAATAAGTCCACATGTTATGATTGAGACATGTCATCTGAGATGAGACTTTTGATGCAAATGGAAATTCCTCCTTAGCTGAGAGGGAGTATTGAAATTGGCAACTAGGGAGAAATTCCCATCCTGCACCACCTATTGTGATCTCATTAGAGGAAATTTCAGCCTAAAAGTGCCCATGAAATTTTCACATACATAATATGTAAGCAAATCAAAATCCTTTAAATTTAAAAAGAGGTACATGTAAATATTTTGAAGGGAAAAAAAAAAAAAAATATATATATATATATATATAATTGTATATATAATTGTATTTTTTGCTTATCTCCTTATATGTTACTCAAATTTCAAGTGTAGACACTCGTTGGATGCGAAATCAATTTTTTCATCCAACGAGTACCAATTATGCATACTTTTGAGAAGACCCACATTGATAAAAATTGAAGATACATTAAAAAAATGTGTTCAACATGTTTTTTTAATGTATCTTCAAATTTTATCAATGTGGGTCTTCTAAAAAATATATATAATGGGTACTTGTTGGATGTGGAATTTAACTTTGCAACCAATGGATGTCTACACTTTAAATTTGAGTAAACTTATAAGGAGATAAACAAAAAATACAATGAAAAAAAAATTAGTTTTCTTCTTTTCCTTCCAAAATTCATCTCTTATTTTATTATTTTCATATTATTTTATTATTTTTCCTTAGGAGGCCACTTTTAGGTTGAAATTTCTTCTAATGTTGCACTCGGTTAGACAAACAAATATTATTTATCAATTAAATTCATTTTGGGGTCAAAGATTATCAATGTCCTCATTTAAGTCAACGTCAAATTGGAGGGAAATTTTATTATTTGAAAATTTGGAATTTGCCTAAGTTGACCTCATGCTGGCTTGCCTCCAAGAGGCACCTTTCACATTGGAAAATTAGTATAAATACCTCGTTGAGATAATCTCCAAATAACACAATTCAGATGGTATATATGGTTTTGAGATATTTCAGATATGGCTTCTCTTTGTACTTTCTGCAAGGGTTAGACTCGCATTCACTGTGGGACTTTCGCTCTTGAGGACTCGCATTCTCCACAGGACCTTCACTCTTGGAATGTGGATACAAGACTCACTTTCGCTATAGTACTCTTGCAAATGGTCTTATGCAACTCTTTTGCTCTTTGTATAGTCTCATTATAATGGCATTAGACCTTACTCTTGATATAGTATCTCTATAATGACTTGCATTCCATGATCTTGCATACCTATGTCATATGACCTCTCTCTCTCGCATACTTATGGCTTTCACTCTTATGGCACCATTCTTATTGATTTACTGTAATGGAAATGAGTTCTCATTACTGTGGTATCGCACTAGTATATGGTCTCCTTTGTATGTATGATTTGGTACCTCTATGTCACTCGTCAGATCCATTTATTGGTTTGGAATTCTATTTATATGCTTAACAGTGTTAGTATGGCATTCAGTGATATATGGAATCTACATACAGCGTCTATGTGTTTATATTACATATATTTATGCATTATGTATGGAACTCTTTGCGCATTATGTTTGGATCCTCGATGGCATGGTTCCTCTACATATGGTATCTCTGCACAGTATTAGTATGGCATCATAGAATAGGATATCTATATGGAAACATCGTATTGGCATGGCATCTTATATGTACAATTTTAGTAATGGTATGATCTTATGGCAATATTGTAGTGCAGAGCAGTAGAGGTATCAATATATGGCATTGTATACTTTATAGCAATAATTAGCATGGCCCAAGGTGGCCTGGTGACAACAATTAGCATAGCCCAGTGTGGTCTGGTGACAGTGGTTTGTATGTCCCAGGGTGGACCCTGATGTGATGATGTGTGAATGTATTTTGTATCTCAGCTGAAAATTTGATGAATCCATAATAGAAGAAGAAGAATTGAATCCTGAGTTTTCCCCCTTGTTGGGTTTTGCCCTGGTCTCCAACCAAATCCTGATGTCTCTATTTGTGCATGTCTTTCTTCTATTGTTCCTTTTTTTCCCGTTGCATAACTGATGTTATTGTCCTTTTTGTATAATTGCTAATGACGATTAGATGTTATGGAGTGAATGTAACATGTAAATGATGAAATGCAAGTATCTAAAGCAAAAAACAATATATCCCTAAGAAAAATTAACAATATATATTAGTCATTGTACTATCCTATAGAATGCATTCTCATTAGAACTCTTGCGTACAATTTTACACCTTTATTGGCAAGATCATCTGTAGCATAATGGTTCATTCTCAACACGTGAAAGAAGGCAATAGTAGAAAAGGATAGTTTCAAATACCTATTCGATCAATAATGCTTTGCAACTTGCAATCCTTAAGCAAAGATCCATGACAAGGTGATGGATAACTGTCTACGAATCTCCCAACACCACCAAATTTAGTGTGTTTGCTTCTTTGGTCAGAAAGAGCCTTGTAGTAATCCATATGCCTTTGTCACATTATTTGCAATTGCCTAACTCCCAATTGTACTTAATTTCAATATTTTCATCATGATGAAGAATAACCCCTCCCATTCTTATCACCCCTTTAGAAAATATTAATATAAAAAATAAATATATTAAAAATATCTATCACAAATGTATTTCACTAAAAAAATGTATGAGAACTGTAATTAATTTGTTGGATAAAACACTTGTAGGATGCAATGATTCCTTCCGAGAGAAACCATATCTCAATTTTAAATGATTTCATATTATCTTATATATAAGGTTATGATAAACTAAGCTCTATATAGTAAAGTTTATCTCCCACCGTGGGTGATAATACATGCCATCTAGAACAAACATGCGAATAGTTAAGGGATTTGACATCCATTTGGCTTGTGCAAGCTCCACTGTCGGTTGGCACGAATGGCTTTATATCATAGTAATGGGTGTACTCTCAAACTCTAGGTTATGGTATGCTAACTCCCTCATCACCTTCAACTTCATCATGGTGATTCATAATTATGCGAATTGGTATTCATGGGAATTATGTTTAGGCAGCGTTATGGCTAGCCAGCACATTTCCTCTAGTCCATTTACAGCCCAGGTGCACCATCAGCGATAGTCACTTCTTTTTGTAATGCGTGTGCCTACCTACTTTCATGCCTACATTCTTTCTTATCTCCCTTCGCTCGCTGCCCGGTTCTTCCGTTGGTTTGCACTGGTCCTCGCAAAGATGGAGTATCAACATTGCTATTGTATTTTGCACCTTTCAAGAGCATGGAGAATTTGGGGTCTTTTCTGAACCTTTCAGCTCACTGTATTGGTGTGTGTCTCATGGCAATGTTTGGTCTCCTTGTGGTGAGCAGGTGACCTTGACTATTCTTCATCCCACAGGTAGCCCGTCAATTATCCGGTGCTAGCCTTCGTATTGCAGGTTTAGTCTTTTCTCAACCTTGCATAGGTGGCGTTGTCAATGGTGTAATTTTGGTCTTGAAATTGTAAGCTCAGCTCCTTCAAATGTGGCAATTGAATTCCTCCCTCTTGTGTCTCATACCACTCATAGCTCCCGAAGGGGATTTGCCTTGTTGTATGAATGGCTAGCTTGGCTCATGCTCCGTGGTTTTAGGGATACTATTGATGGGGTAAATGAGAATTCAGTGGCTGCTCAGTGGTGGCTCACATTAGGTGTCGAAGCTCCTCAACAACAAATGGTGAGCAGATGGTATCCCTCTATCAGGTTTTACAATGGTCTCTTGTCGTATGGCCCTCACCACGGTACCTCATGTTTTGTGGCTATCTCTCATTGTGGATACACTTCTTGGTCAACCAGAGGCTCCCGGGTGGGGCTATTAAGGCAAGTATTGACTCTCCACGTGAATGGCTCTCCATGACAGCATCACTCTGAGCAGCACCTCCAGGTCTTCGCAAAATTTCATGTTCTATTTTAACTATCAATGGGTAGCACATTTTTGTCTCAGTTAGTCATATTTACATCGCCAAGCAAAGTTTCTACAATTCTGTTCTCTTACATGTTTTATAGACTCAGGTATTATGGTTTCTTTTTGTCGCCCAAACGTTGAAAGGCTACATTTGTAATCTTAAGACTCTATATTTGTGTTATTGGTCTATTTTCTCAGCAAACAAACCAATGGTGTAGCGAACCATCTTATGTAAAACTCTAGTGCAATAATAAAAAGCGAGCTTCAAACAAAAATATATATATATATAAGTTTAATATAATGTTAACTGTAAAATATTATAGTATGTGTTAAGGTCAAGAAGTTTAAATTTAATATTAATATTGTTAAATTTAATATTGATATATTTTTTTATTAATATTATTAAATTTAGTAACGTTAAATTAATATAAAATTAGGTTGAACATATATATATATATGATGTATTAAGTTGGAGAGTTTTAATTTATTATAATATTATATTATATTATAGATAGTATTATAATATAATTTAAAAATGTTAATGTTAGGTAATCATTTTATATTAGTCTGTAAAAACATAAATACATAATCAATGTTCAAAAACTATTGGTCTATCACATGTTCAAAATTTTAACTTTATAAGAACCAATAAGATTCAAGATGATGATGTCAACAATGTGGGGTGATTTACCATTTCTGGAGTAAAAAAGTAAAAATATTGAAAAATAATAAAATAATAAAACTATTTTTTCAACTCGTATTTTCAACTTATCTCTTTTAGGTTTTACTGAGCGGGAGTACTAGTTGGATGCAAAATTTAATTTCTCATCCAATAAGTACCCATGTTGCAAACTTTCGACAGACCTTGCTACACGAAAAATGAGAAATGCATGAAAAAACGTGATTGCAATCACGTTTTTCATGTATTTCTCATTTTTCGTGTAGCAGGGTCCATCAAAAGTATGCAACATGGGTACTCCTTGGATAAGGAATCAAATTATGCATCTAACGAGTATTTGCGCTTGAAATTTGAGAAAACTCATAGGAAGATAACTTGAAAATACGAGTTGAAAAAATAGTTTTTTTCTTTTTTCCCTCTAAAATTTGATGATGTAAGCTAACTTTATTTTATTATTTCCACTATTATTTTTTATCCAGGTGGATATTGGTGGCCACCCGTCAATTCCACTTGGACCCCCACCATTGTTTCTTTCAGATTTTCAGTTTCCTTAATTGTAGCACAGTTTACTACTTTTAGTAGTTTTTTGGGTCTTAAACTTCCAGAGCCGCTTTGAGGCCCTAAACAACATTTTTTGGCAATCTACAGCTAGCGATTTTATAATTAAAATCACACTTTCCATCATAGTCCTCGGAGAGATCTTTCCAATGGGTTATCATGCGCATCTAACGGAGATAATATGACTAAGTCGCGACCCTGGGAAGTTGGTTGTCCAACTCGCCTCAACGGGGCCCATAAACTCTTGGTGTTACATCTCCTCGAGTTAGGGTTTTGGTTGTTTATGGTTTTTCCTTTTTGTTCAATAATAAAATGTCTTTGAGCCTCATTGTAACGCAGTTCAGAGGCATGTAGTTGCCACATCTCTTCTCAGAGATATGTTACCATCGCCTGAACTAGTCTTATTTTCCATTCTATTTGTAAGCATATTGCAGTATTTGATATTAATAAAATGAAGTGTTATTTCCACTGCATCTTTGTATTTATGGTTATATCTATAATTTGTTGCGTTCCAATTTAAATCCGGATGAGTGGTATCAGAGCGGTCTACTCTTTCTCTGTTTTTCTTTGCATGTCCCCAATGAGGTCAGGATATAAAGAGTTAGGGCTTGAACTGGTCGAACCTTTGCAAGACCAGCCTCGCAAATCCTGACGGCCTACCATGGCAGATGAAAAGAAAGATGAGGGGGCAGGAGATCCTATCAAAATCTTGCTCGAGGAAGCCCTCGAGCGACAAAGGAACGCAATGATGGACAACTTTTCCCAGATCCTTCAGCGGCTACCCAGGGGCGACGCATCTACTTCCGGCAGCTACTCTAGAAGCACCACACCCTTTAAGGTACAAGTTAACTTTGACATTCCCATGTTTGAGGGTCAGATAGATGCATACGTTGTAGATAAATGGTTAAATATGCTAGAAGGATATTTTTTCGTTCATGATTTTTCCAGACAGGAAAAGATCACCTTTTCACTTCTCAAAGCATCCCCCCACGTCAAGGACTGGTGAGAAACTTACTGTGAGCAGAAGGATGGAAATACGAACTCACTATTTTCGGCCGCACCCACTTGGAACTCGTTTCGGGATGCCATCAAGGAGCAGTACTACCCTGTCAGGAGCTATGAGGATAAATACATAAAGAGAACAACGTTGCGACAGGGAGGGGACCAAGATGTGTCGTAGTTTACCAATGTTTTTCATACCCTTCGCACAAAGTTGGGTATCAACGATTCTGAGAAGCATTTGGTTCTCAAGTACCTCGGCTGCCTGCGCAGGTACATCCAAGACGAGATGGAATTCATGGACATCTCCTCGCTCGGCATGGCATATCGATAAGCAATCAAGATCAAGCAAAAGTTTAAACAGAGGAAGCGAGACTTTGGATCTACGAATCCAAAGCAAGGGAAAGGTGCCCCCAAACCATAGAACAAAGGACAAAGCCAAGGCGGGGCGAGGCGGCCCAGGACAACCCGCCAAAGCCTCGAGCAAAGAACAACACTGCGAAGCCAAAGAAGAACATGGAAGAGTGGTGTGAATTCCATAAGAGCTCCACTCACAACACAAGTGAGTGTCAGGCCAAGCAGTCACTGGTGGTCGAGCTAAAGGCTTCAGAATCAGATGCATGTTACGACTCTGAGTCAAAACCCGACAAGGGGAATGACAAAGGGAATCAGATTATCAATGCAAATCCCAACACCACCGTTGCCACCACAAAGATTTAGAAGGAGGAACCCGAAGATCCAGAGGAGGAGGAGCGCCTCTTCCACTCCCAGATGTGGGTAAATGGTTCCCTGCTACAGTTCATTGTCGACAGCAGGATCCAAAAGAACCTCATTTTGGAAGAGGTCGTGATGTGGCTAGGCTTACCGACCATAGCAAATCCACAACCGTACACCATCAGGTGGCTTCACTAAGGACGGGATCTTCGCGTGAGCCAACAGTGTCACCTTCCATACAACATCAAGCCCTTCACGGATGAGGTATTACATGGCGTTGCTCCCCTTGATGTTTGTGATGTATTATTAGGACAACCATACTTATGGAAGTGACGTGATGTGTATGAGTCAAGGCGTCGTGTTGTTATTGTTACTTTGGGAAATAAGTTGTACAGGATACTAGAGGTAGCACCGCCTACCGCCATCTCTTTGGTTACCGCAAAACAATGCAGTAAGCTCATTTCCAAAACTGGGAAAAAAATTCATGATGATACATCCTCAGGGAAAGAAGAAGACGGTGGCCACGACCTCCAGACAGGACCCCTCCCCACGACCTCCAGACAGGGCCCCTCCACACGACAACAACAGATGGACAAAGTCGTGGAGGAGTACAAGGACATCTTCACCTCCCCCACAGGGGTTCCTCTGCACTGTCTAGTCAAGCACTCCATCGATCTAACCCCAGGTGCAACGCTGCCCAACGGACCAATCTATCGGTGCTCCGTTCTAGAGAACGACGAAATCAAGAGGCAAATTCAGGAGCTGTTGTAGAAAGGTCACATTCGTTCGAGTTCATCGCCCTGTGGGAGCCCTATCGTGTTGGTATAGAAGAAGGATGGGACTTGGAGACTCCGTATTGACTATCGGGCGCTGAACAAGATCATTGTTAAGAATAGGTACCCGACCCCACAGATTGTTGACCTTCTGGACCAACTGAAGGGAGCAAAATATTTCAGCAAGATCGACTTGAAGTCCGGCTATCACCAGGTACCAATCGAACCCTCCAATGTGTGGAAGACTGCCTTCAAAGCCAAGGAGGGCCTTTTCGAATGGTTGGTTATGCCTTTTAGGTTGACAAATGCTCCTGCAATCTTCATGAGGCTGATGGATGACATCTTACGGCCATTCACCAACTCATTTGTAGTGGTATACTTGGATGACATCCTAATCTTCAGCCAGAGTTGGAAAGAGCACCTCCACCACATCCAACAGGTTCTCCAAACACTGTGGCAACACAAGCTGTGTGCCAATTTAGAGAAATGAACTTTTGGCATGACCCAGGTTCAATATCTAGGATACATTATTGATGAACGAGAGGTGCATATGGATCCAGCCAAGATCCAAGTCATTCGGGATTGGTCAGCCCCAACCACTCTGACAAAGCTCCGTATCTTTCTGGGTCTTGCCAATTTCTACCGCAGGTTCGTGTTGGGATTCTCTCATATCACTTGGCCCTTGAGTCAAGTCACCAAGGGAGGAGCGAAAGCAAAATTCTTTTGGTATGAATCTCAACAGAAGGCATTCGCAGAGTTGAAACATCGCCTCTACTCTGCACCAGTGCTCACTTTACCAGACTTGCAACAGCCATTTGAGATCGAGACAGATGCCTCTAACTATGCTATTGGGACAATCCTTACTCAACAGGGGCATCTAGTGGCATATCACAGTGAGACACTTTCAGACACAGTCCGGAAGTATCCCACTTATGACAAAGAGATGTATTCCATTGTGCATGCTTTCCGACAATGGAAGCATTACATTTTGGGGAAGGAAACGGTCATCCACACAGACCACCGACCCCTGCAGTTCATACAGACGCAAGGGAAGTTGCAGAATGATCGCCATCAAAAGTGGTCCACATACCTGCAGCAGTTCCATTTGAATATCAAGTATAAGAAGGGTAGCACCAATAATGTTGCAGACTGCCTCAGCCGACCACCGATCATGGCATTAACCACCGTGCTCAACTCTTGTGGGCACGAGACTTCTGATTGGCCACTTCTCTACAAAAGCGACCTAGAGTTTGGCCACACATACCAGATGCTCTTGGAGGGTCAGCAAGTTCCATATTTTCACCTCCAGGATGCCTTGCTATGCCACCTAGGACACCTTTGTGTTCCTTCAAGCGAGCGAGCCAAGATGATTTGGGAAGCGCACTACAGTCAGGCCATTGGGCATTTCGGGGTCAAGAAAATAGTGGTAGTACTGCAGAAGTATTTCTACTGGCCGAATCTTCAATAATATGTCGGGAAGTACATCAGATCCTGCACTACCTACGCCATTGCCAAACCGACCATCAAGAAGCAAGGCCTCTATACTCTGCTGCCTACCCATAGTCGACCTTAGGAATCCATCTCCATGGATTACATGTCGGGCCTTCCTTCTACTAAGCATGGCAACGACTATGTTTTTGTGGTCATCGATAGATTCTCGAAGATGGCCATTCTGGCGACCTGCAAGAAGAATATCACAACAGAAGCCATTGTTAAACTCTTCTTTGAATGAGTGTGGGTACACTTTGGGATCCCATAGTCTATCATCTCAGATCGGGACAGCAGGTTCCTCAGTACATTTTGGTCTAGTATCTAGTCGATGCTGGACACCAAGCTCACTAAGTCCACAGCTTTCCATCCCAAAACTGATGCCCAGACAGAGGTCGTCAATAAGATGATCGTACACATTCTGCACATGTACAACTCAAATCATCCACGCACATGGGATGAGAGCCTTCCCTATGTCTAGCACAGCTATAACCAGGCTCTCTCCACAACTCGACTGGCCACAGCCCTTTTCAAGTGGGCTTGGGATTCCAGCCACTATGTCCCATTGATGTGGCCATACCATTTGCAGCGACTCAGGGAGATTTGGCTCATGTCCAGTCGGAAGCTGATAAGGCAAACATCTTCATTGAGCACATCCAACATATCCGCCAGCAGGTCGATGACATTCTGGAGAAATCAAATGCCAAATACAAGCAGCAACATGATCAACATCGAGTGCCACACAAGCTTCGATTGGGTGACAAAGTTTGGTTGCATTTGCAGAAGGAACGCCTCACTGGATCCTATCATAAACTCAGACCACTCCGATATGGTCCTTACACCATTACCAAGGTTGTGGGCGACAATGCATTTGAGCTCATCATTCCCCCATTCCTTGGCCTGCACCTAATGTTCAATGTGGATTGCCTTCGACCATACTTCCCACCATTGTTGGACACATGAGACATTGCAGAACAACTCACACCTATAGAGTTAAATCCAGATTGCATGGAGCACTCCACAACTAGTCGGATCATGGACACGTGGATCAAGAAAACTCACCAGCAGAATATCCCACTGTATCGATTTGTCAAAGCAGGCCAACTCCTTCACCAAGGCATGTGGCTCACCAGGGACCAAATTCAGCAGAAGTTTCCTCATCTCATAGAGGAACTCAACACAATGGGGACCATTGATTCCTAAGGGGGGAGGAATGATCCAGGTGGATATTGGTGGCCACCCACCAATTCCACTTGGACCCCCACCATTGTTTCTTTCAGTTTTTCAGTTTCCTTAATTGTAGGACAATTTACTATTTTTAGCAGTTTTTCAGGTCCTAAACTTCTGGAGCCGTTTTGAGATCCTAAATGACGTTTTTTGGCAATCTACCGCCAATTATTTTCTATCTAAAATCGTCTTTTTCGTTGTAGTCCTCGGAGAGATATTTCCAACAGGTTATCATGCGCATCAAACGGAGATAATATGACCAAGTCGCGACCCCAGGAAGTTGGTTGTCCAACTCACCCAAGGAGGCCCATAAACTCTTGGTGTTACATCTCCTCGAGTTATGGTTTTGATTGTTTAGGGTTTTCTCTTATTGTTAAATAATAAAAAGGCCCTTGAGCCTCATTGTCATGCAGTTCAGAGGCATGTAGCTGCCACATCTCTTCTCAGAGATAAGCTACCATCGCCCAAGCTAGTCTTATTTCCATTCTGTTTGTAAGCATATTTCAGTATTTGATATTAATGAAATGAGGTGTTATTTCTACTACATCTTTGTATTTATGGTTATATCTGTAGTTTGTTGTGTTCCTCTTTAAATCCAGATCAACTTTATAATTTCCATAGGAGACCCATTTTAGACCTCAAAAGTCCCCTAATGACTGCATATTTCCAAAGTTATAAGCCTATACAAAAATGGATTGTAATATATTACCTATTAGAACTACACCATTGTTACGGTAGAAAATTGTAACAGAATTGCAAACTCACCTAAACATGTTATCTTGAGAGAGAGTCCACCTAGATTGATGGTTGTGAGTGATTGTCTTCCTCAAATGGGGTAAAGGTGATTCTTGCCATTTTCTTAACCAAAACATAGACTTTGTTATCCAAATTCTCTAGTTAATCTAAAATCTTTGCATTGCAAACCAATGTCTCTTATTGAGTATCAGATCTCTCAATAAGGACTAATCCATAATCGTTTTTATTTTCAAATAGAAATTGACTGCCTGCATGTATGAGGTCTATTGATATCGAGTAAAAGTGCCAATCTCAGGCATAAAGATTCTATTATCCTTGGCTACCTATTGATCAAAAATGAATTTGCATTCAAATTGAACTTCCTATTCCACCTCAAAGATGGTTTATCTAATTGTCTCAAGAATTACATCCATATAACAATCCCTTGAGCGACAAACTACAATATGGACATGAGGAGAAGAGGAATACAAACGAGAGGCATCAATATTTATAAAGGGAGTAGATTTTCCCCATCTCTTTCTTTTGCCTCTCATGGAAATTGTGCGTTGAGCCATGGGAAAGGGAGAGCTAAGACTAACAGTTGTAAAATCTAGGGGGTGAGGTCAAATTTAGAGGAGGGGATGACAAAAAAAAAAATTTGGAGGAACAATTAACATAGTTAAGATAAAGACTCGAGCTAATAATGAGGATAGTTATAGACCTTTAGGGGTTAACAGACCAATTAGAGAAGTATTCATTCATAAACCACAATCTACATGTAGTAGAAGTGAAAACCAAGAATAGAGTGGGGAGTAAGAGAATTATAGTAAAATTATCCCTAATATTAAAAAAGGTCAAAAGAACCGACAATAAAACCAACAACCTACTAGGAAAATGTTGAATATAGAAGCAATGCTGAAAAACCAAAGAAGAATGAGCCAGAAGATACAGAGATTACCATCATACCAAAGTGTAGTCACATATGAAGCCCAAACCTAGAGCTAATGGGCTCGCATCCAAAAAAATCCACCTTTCTATTGCAGGCCAAAATGAAGCCTATGAGCAAGGACATGAATTCTATAAACACACATCGAGTTGGCCATGGAAATTCTTGTAGCCTATCAAGCTTAATTAGAAGGGAACACCAAGAAAATCTCCCTAAAACCAGGTGAGGAAGAGTTTTAAGGACGCAGCAAGAAACCAAAGTATTCACAGCTAACTTGCTATGTTGTTGCTCCCACCATAAGTCAAGCCAATTTAAACTAATAGCTTGGATCCTTAAATTTCTTCTTCATTTTAGGTAATAGTTCCAGCATCTCTCCATAATTAAATTGGTAACTAAGTTGTAGGCAGCCATCAAGTTGGATTGTCCTTCGAGGGACTCCCACACACTAATCTCCTTGATGAGCCATAACTCCCATATCATCACTTCCTTCTTCACCATCCACCTTCGAGCAATCTTGCATGTGACCCACCAACTGGGGGGCATACAACAACCTTCCTTTAGGTTTGGCATATTCATATTAACTTGAGGGCACATATTCCACAATCATGCACCCGTTGTGGGGTTATAGTATTATAATATTAAACTTAATATTATAATGTTTGAAAATAAAATATTATAAATATTTAACATTATACTATATAATGATACCTTTAAAATTATATAGTATTATATAATATTGAACATTCTTTACCATAGAGGAAGAGGAAATAAGGTTTTTGGAAAAAGTAAAAGAAATTGGATTTAGAAAGTCATCAAAACCTCAAGATCAAATAAAAAACAAGATACCAAAAATTATTGAAATTTTACTAAGTTAAAGAGGCTAAGACATATCTAAGATCCTAACTCAAGTTTAGATTACTTTGACATTAATATTTTACTTCTTTACTAAAATATGTATTGATTTCAGTGTAGATGTTAATTTCTAATCATGTTTCATTTATTGCACTTGATGCAATAATTACAATACAGATATTGATTTCTAATCCTATTTGATTGATTGCACCTGATGTATTGATTTCAGTGTAAATGTTTATTTCTAATCCTATTTGGTTTTTTGCAATAGATGCAATGTTTTCAATGCAGATATTATTTTTTTATATGATGTACCCAGATGGATGATGTGCATTTTTTTCAAAGTAATTAGATTAATATTGTGCATTTATTTCAGTGTATGCAAAAAGTAACTATTGATGACGTACATTGATTTCTATGATACAGTGATATTAGTCTAGATCCATATTAAATATAAATGAACAACAAAGATCCCAGATCCATGCTAATCATTAGCCTAGATCCATCTTAAATAGAAATGAACAACAAAGAGCAAGTCTACAAAAAAAGGCACAAGAAATGGCAATTAAGCATGCATTGATTTTAGTGTAGATGTTGATTTCTAATCCTATTTGATTGTTTGCCCTAGATGTAGATGTTAACCTTTGATTTGATATAAATAAATGGATGATGTGCATTGCTTTCAAAGTAATTAAACTATTAGTGTGCATTGATTTCAATGTATGCACAAAGTTTTTGTTAACTAATTTCTATGTTATAGTAATCATCAACTTAGATCTATATTATATAAAAATGAACAACAAAGAGAAGTTCAACAAAATAAGGCACAATAAATGACAACTGAGGAGTGTCAACAATAAAGGGAGAAGCAAAGAAAAAATCAGCAAAGACAGTCACAACAAATGACAATTGAACAAGAACAAACAAAATAAAAATTGAATGACAAAGAGCATATCAAGGAGAATATCAAAGAGCATATCAACAAGGAAGGGTACAACAAATGACAACAAAAGATTTTTAAAAACAAAGAATGTAAAAAAAAAAATGCACAACGAAGAGGAAATCAATAAAGGAATGTAAATGAAATGACAATTGAAGAGCATGAGCAACAAAGGGATAACAAACAAACAAAAAAATGGATTAAAAAAATCATGTTATAAAGAAAACAATATCCAACCAACTCAGACATAATGCAAGGTACAGAAGACAATCGTATGAAGAAAGGATGTTTAAAATAAAGATATGTGCAATCTCAACCTACAACTCTCACTAATATGAATATTTCACATCAAAAAATTAATTATAGGGTTTATTGATTAGCTCAAGTTCAAATGTATGATGTGTGTGAGGAGTCATATGTTGGAATTTAAGTATCTAATACAAATATAGGTCCAATGTGCATGATATATAAAAGAGAAGGCAACCATCATATTAATTTTATACATATTTAAAGTGATTAGATTAATCATATGTTCTATAAATTTTGTGTGGTTAAACGCGACTGAAACTAGCCTAGATCCATCTATATCTAGATCTATCAAGCACCAGGAGGGATCAAATCTCTCAAGGTATAAACATTTCCTCAAGAAGAGGTTTTCACCTTGAGATATATGATCCTTCTCTGCGTTTGATAGATTCAGATTTAAGATATATCTAAGCTAGTTAAACCATTATGTCTTCTAAATACATCATTTTAAATGGGTTGTCTTCGCAAATTTTAGAAAACATGATTTCATCTCTCTTAGTCGACAAAAAAAAACAGATAGAAACTATAGGAGATATGGAAGGCAATCTTGAACATGAAGTTGCTTGTACTAAAGTAATAATCATAGAATATTAGATAAAGATAAATGGGAGGTTGAATGCCATTACTACAAGAAAATGGATCACATAGTCCATAACTGCAAAATTCAAGCTATTGATGTTCTCGAAGGAAATCCCAAGACAAACCAAATGTATCCAATGTTTTAAAACACGAAATTAGTTAAGGGTCTTCTTGAAGTCTACTTAAAATTGAACCAGTTTGAATTTTATTACTCAAATTACTAAAATAATGCATAAAATATTATAAAAAAAAATGAAAAATAATGTTTTAAAGTTCCAAATTATTAGAGACAAAGCATGTAATAAGAGTGAAGATATTAAAATGGCACTAACTGCAATACATATCTAAAACAAAAATAGCCCCAAGGGTTAGCTCAATTAGTAAAGTTCATGCCGTTAAAAGCACCTTGATAATGGGGTTAATTCTCTTCGATGCTCTTGGGGTTAAGCTCTACTAATGAGTTGGCGAGAAGTGATCCCTTCAAGTGGATCTGCCCAGATAGTTTCTATGGACATAGCAGCCACTAATCTCCAATGTATGTGAATCACACATAAAAAATATTTCAAACAAAATAGATAATCTTTTTTATGATGCTTTAAATGGCCTTTAGAGTCCAAAACACATGTTATTGGCTATAGGCTATGGCATACTACATATCACTAATCACCGTGACTAATCATCAAATTCATTATCGTTGTTGAAAATGGAATCCTTGACATGAGCTATAGGACCATATTTTGGCTCATAGTCCTCAAACTCCTAACAAACATTTGCGACTATAGCAATAATACTAGTAGAATCACAACTAGTGCCAACCATTCCTAGTGTTATGCATACTCCTACAAGTGGATCTAAATCCAAATCAATCCACCCTAGTGCAGTAATATCAAAATCAAATTTTGTGAAGCAAGTCTTCTTTACAGATTTTGAGGTTGAATCAATATCATCCAACATAGTGAGATTGTATCAAGTCTTTTGTTTAGTTATTGATTACGCTTTAGCTAGAGGTTGTATTACATGAAGATGAGAACATTAAATTGTTTTTGTTCAAAATGGTTTCTCTTCTTCGTGTGAATGTGCTCAAGACAAACCAATTTTACTCACACGTGGAAGTGTTATGAGTTTGGCTCATGGCTCAAATTGCAAACTTTTGCAATTGAGGACGTTGGTTACCAAGTGACTCCTATCAATGTGTTGCAAAGGCAAATTTAATTCTATAAATTAAATTGTAACTTTGACTAAAAATTCAAACGATTAAAGTTTGAACAAGTGAACCTAAAAAACTTTGAAATTGCTTACTTCATTGGTCACATAACTTGCAATTTTGATTGTTTTTTGCCACAATTACCCATGGTTCTAATTAAAGCACTAATATGTAGATGTAGTTCCATTTTCTCACTCACATGAAGGACAATGTAATTCAGGCATTCATACAATTCATCTTTGACTGACCTAGTTTAGTCTTCTCCCAATTGAGCTTTGTATGATATCTTGGGTTCAATAAACACTCAATTACATGTATCAAGTATGTAACCACACATTCAACATTTGGGTCGGCATGGGTGTTCCTTCATATTTGTGTGATTAGTTCACTAAATTAGAGAAAGGAAAACCCTCCTAAAACTTACATCATGCATATTGTAAAATGTATTTTCAATGATACTAGCGAAGGAGGGCATAAGGGCCACACAAGGAGTATTTCAATGTAACATTGTTCAGCGCAACAAAGAAGGGGCACCCATCTTATCAAGGCTCACTAAATTATAATTTTGAGTTTACTTTTGTCAAAAAAATGATAGAGCACAATTATTTTTAGGGCCCCACAAAAAATAATATAATATTTTCAACTTTAAAAGACACTTTCTAGTGGGTCCAACTAGAAATAGTTGGGCCCCATTTTCCATGAATATAGCTATCATAAATTGATTGTTTGGGGGGTTGAAGTTGGGCTTATTTATTCAACCCATTTTTAGGGGTTATTGAAGGAATAGGTACAAGTGCTATTTTTTTCGACCTGCAACTGCACTTGGTTGGCCTTCAAGTGCTCCCTAGGTTGGGGTTTTGCTTGCTCTTTGGGCTTATTTCAATGGGAACTTCATCATCATTAGTTGTGGAATTGCATTTTCTACGTAATTTGTCCATCTTATCAAAATTTAATCATTTGAGCCAATTCCAATTATATATCCCTCTATGTTTGGTGAAAACACAATGTTGCTCAATGAATACCAACTCCATGGTTTTATTCTTGTGTACTCCAACAAGATAATGTGGTGAGATTTTCTAATTGATATTAATGAGAATAGTGAAGTTGGATTATCTCCAACTTGTATTTTTCAATTGGAGCACTTTTACCCTTGGATCAAGTTGCCCCCCTTTTTTTTGCATTTTAGACCCCATTTGCTCAATTAAGGCATTGGTATATTTTTCTTTTTCAACCATAATTTTGTGAATTCCACTCTAAGGTTAACAAGCAATGAAACTTGGTTCAACTTGGATATTTAAAGGGTTTTTTATTGCCAAGGGCAACACCCAACTCATCATATCCATAAAAGGGGCACCAGTCTATATTTCTAATGTGCAAACCTACTGGGTAGAATGACATCAAGTGATATCTTGAAACCACAAGGTCGCTAGGAGAATGTCTCTCATGCTACACATTTAAAACAACACATATACAACATTTCTTTGGGATGTTGTAGCATTTATATTAATGTTATGCAAAGTTTGACTTCAAATTGTTTGACAATATTTAACAACACAAAAAAAAAGGAAACTCATACTTGAGTAGAAGTTTATATTTGTACACTTGAATGCATGTTTTGCGTGTGTTTGTGAGTAATACATAATTTGTAATGCTTGGCAATATATTTCAACTATGTTTGTGTGCATTATAACCTTATTATGTGAGTTTTAACACTATAATGTTTTATCATCATGGGCGTGAATAGAGACTAGTGAATTGCATTCACAATGTATGCCTACTTCAACAAAGAAAATGTCAATTTGGGTTTCCATAACAATTTTTAGTATACTCCTTATGTTTCTCATTCATAACCAAAAGTGGCAATTTCATAATATGTCTAGAAATACTTGAAAAACCTACAATGCCTTTTCTTTAATTCAATTGAACTGTGATTGTAATCATTGACGGTATTGGGCAACTATTAGCCATTTGCTAATTGCAAAAATTTTACCCAATAATAACTTAGAACTAATTATCCATTTCATGCTTCAACCCACTACAAGGAAGGTTTTTCCATAACAATTATGAAATGTGAACAATTCAATAATTACTCATTGCGATTAAAGAAAATAGATGCATAAATGAATTCAAGTGTTGGTTTTGAAACATTGTATTCTAAAATGAAACTTAGATTGATTGTTCCTAAAGTTTTTACATGCATTTCACATTTAAATATATTGTTCCTTATCACTTGGAATTACAACATAAGCAAGTCTTGGTTTTATCACTTGGGCGTGCAAGTAGCTTTCCTATAAAAACTAGTGTTAAACATATGAAGAGTTTTAAATAAGAAAGGCACCTAGAAAACCTCTCATTGAGCAATTTCCAACAATTGATGGAGCCAAGTGTTTCCTTTGTAAGCATTTTAAAATAAACAAAAATTCTACTTCCTTTTATGGTCATCTCCACCAACCTATATTGCAATAGTGTTGTTCAAGGAAGCCTCCATGGTGGTGATTAGATTGACCTTGAAAAGCAAGAAGATAAAACAAGATGACATTGGTTTGTCTTCAAGTTGCCTTTGATTTGTCTTGGGAAAGACCTTGCATATCCAACAAGACAAATCTAAGTGGTAATAAGGTGATGGAGTTAGTTGTTCTATTTATTATTAATGATTTCCTATATAGGCCCATATTTAGTTACACTATCCTTGTGTGCCATTTTTATCTACTACTCCTAATCCATACCCTCATAAATGTAGTTAATGACCAAATTTTCCTCATCCACCAGTTGGAACACCTTGACAAGGGGCCACAATTATCATGTGCTCTGCTACCTTTTACCAAAATATATTTTCAAAAGCTTTTCTTTTGGCATGTTTCCATCTCATTTATAGACCCACTAATATCCATTTGATTCATCCCTTGAAAACATCTTTTTCCAAATCTATACTTAATAAAGGAGAGATTATAACATGAATTGAGTTGCAAATCTTATGATGGCAAGCCTAACAAGGTCTCTAACCTCAATGTTTTCCTTCATTACATACAATGCCCATGAATTATTGTGGATATTATTCATAATGCTTTTGGCATGATTTACAATATTTTTTATCTAACCTTGTCTGTATACATCCTAAGCATGAATTTATCAAATGTGTAGCACATCGAATCCACAATGTGGCTTTGTATTTACTCTCTAACATATTACCAACAATAACATAGTTAAAGACATTATCAATGATGTTCTAAACAACATTTGTCTCCCCCACCAACATAACATTTCATCAAAAAGATGAAATAACAAGTTTACGTCATTCACCTTATCATATGCATCACTTGATTTCAAAAACATCATTGTTCCTCATGGAAAAGACAAGTAAATTTTTTATAGTTTAATTTTTTTATCAATATATCCATTTAACATGATGGTACATCTTGCTTTAACCCATGACTATTGAAAACCCTTAAAGTGCTCCTCTATGGACAAACATTTTTGTTCATGCATTTAATGGACTTTGAAGCCCTTATCAATGATAACAACAAAACCCCACATAGGTTCATAATAAGGTAAGTGGATATCATTTAAGGGGAAGCACCCTACTACCATTTAGCTATGTATTCAACAACTTCTTTATGTTCTTTCAATGGATATGTAAGGTTAGTTGAGTCTCACTTTGCTTAAAGGCACTAGAAGAGGTAAAAAGGTATAAAATAACTTTGAATGTTCTTTCTTTTAAGCCATCCTCATGGCAAGTTAGGTCTTCCTCAATCTTTTAGCATCCATCTCTTTATGCCTAACCTTTTCTTTTTCAAATTTCTCAAACATTTTGTGCATTTCCAATCTAATGTGTCCAATATCAATGGCACCACATGGAACAACCTGGCCTCTTGTACTAAGTTTTGTTTCAACCTCTAAATACAGCCTACTTATATGTCTTTTTTGCAATATTTACCACACATCTCATTAATAACAATATCAACATGGATCCATCGAGCATTTAATTTAGGTGGCCATTCTTAATGCAAATATGCATACCATATCTTAAAAAAAAAAAAAAGAATAGAATTGAAATTTGCAATTATGAAAGAAAAAAACTAGGGCATACTTAACAGGCCTGTGATTGAGATCCACAGGCACAAGAATCTAGTCTAACAACTCAGATATTGTAGATGGGTAGTAGCCTCCTAATTTAGATGCCGCTTTTGGGTTTACGGTGACAGAATCTAGGGTTTAGGTAAACCATTAAAAAATTGACCTTTTTTCGCTTCAACCCAAATCTCTCACGACTTTTCTAGAGCTTTTCTTGAAGTGCCATAGTCATTTTGTATTGATCTTTGAAAGAAGTGTCAAAGGTAACTGGCCCGTGTTAAATGGCATACTGAGGGAGGTTTGCAAATTTCAAGTTTCTATTTGGAATAAGCTTGGAGAAAAAGTGCAGGAATGACAAGTAAAATAAACAGATTAAATGAAGACAAATAATAATGATTATGGATTCCATAGCAAGATAGGGTTTACATAATGTCCAAGACCTCATCGAACTTGAATCAGCTTTACTCCAAATTCACATAGAAACCATGAAGCTTAAATCCAACCCTCAACGACAAAAACAAATGTCTTTACATACGCACCCATGCAACATCATATGGCCTCAAAGATAAAACAAGTACTAGAAATCGCATTTCAAGTTAGCCCCTAATTAACAGAAGAAAGTAAATGCATGATAACATAGTCAATTTTCACATAACTCATTGCTTGAAGCACAAACCAGACTTTGTAATAGAAGGAAAATAACTGTTCGTTCATTTGTTAAAATAAAATAATACTGCGTTTGTTGGTTGAAAGAAGGGCGAACGTTACCGAATTGGCTTTTAATTGACACAGAAACAAATGCATTTTAACCTACTCAATTTTTCACAAAACTCATTGCTCCAAGGTCACACTGGAAATCATAATATATATAATAATTAAAAAAACTGTACTCGTTTGTTGAGATAAAAGAACTGTGTGTTTGTGGGTTGAAATCATGGCAGAAGTTTTCAAAATATCCTTCACTTAACACAAACAAACAAATGTACCATAACATTGTGAAAAAATTGCATATTATGGGTGAATCCAAACTAGTTGTTGACTGGATTTGCAATCATATCAAATTAATGGCTCTCCACTTAGCATATATATTGCAGGAAAACAAAAATGAAATTGGGAATCTGGAATGGTTTGAATGCAAACATAGTTACAGAGAGTTGAACATGGTGGATGATCGATTGCATGGTGGCTGCATGGTGGCTGATCAATTATCTAAGGAAGCTATTCTGGTTCAGCAGAGAACAATGAATATCATGGAATTTCCAGATGGCCAGGCCTTGGAAGCTATCGTCATAGACTTCCGGAACAAAGACTAATATCAATGTACAAATTCTTTAGCTTTTGTTATTTTGACTGTTATAAGAACAAGCTATTGAAGCCATCACAGTTTATATGTGTATCCAAAGTTTAAGTATTCTCTCAAGAAAAGAAGAAGAAATAGAAAAGAGGAAGTACGCACCATAACATTATCAAATTCCACAGAACTCATTGTTTCAATGAACAAAACGGGCTTTGTCATATAAATAAAACTATGATCGTCTGCTTAAATGAAAGAAACTCTGCTTGTTAGTTGGAATAAGTGCGAGCTTCTGGACAACGAGTCTGTGCCCAAACAGCAACAAATTCATCTACTGACTTGCAAACGACAACCCACTTGACCATGATTAAATGCATTTTTTTTGCACATAAATGTAACGCTGGACATTGCCTCCGTTCAACTGCATTAGTTTTCGTTCCTCCTTGATAGAAGATTGTGGCTCAGAGAGAATAGAGACCTAAAGGTCAAGTTACCTGAATCTTGGCAATATAACAAAACAAAACAAAGTGGCTAAAAAGTAATGATTACAGGCAGGCTTCTAATTCTTCCCCTTACATTCATGGCTCCATTGCATCGTCATCGACATCCCAATCATCATAGATTGCCGCCACACCGACTTCCTCTTTTGGATTGCCCTCTGAACCAGAAGCTGTCGGCGTATCGTTCTCCTCTTGATTATCTGCTACGGATCCATCATTGTTAGAAAACAGCTGAGGGACCTCCTCATTCTCGCTAGCAGGGGGATCGAACTCATGAAGTCTTCTCCTCCACTTCTTGACCTGGCCGTCCCAGCTGCGCTTGCTGCAGACCTGCTTGATGTCAGGAGTTTGAGGATGCACAAATTTCTTCCTATGTTTCCTGCGAGACGAAGACAAGGAAAAGCACTTGTGATCCAACAGTAATAATAAAAAGAGCAAAGCATAATCTTGACAGGATCTCGTTAAACTTGAACGAGAGGGCTAAAAGGCGAATCAAGGAATGAGTGATACCGAGGGACGAGCTCCAGGTATCTTTCGTAACCGAGAGTGTTTTTCCCATAGTCAATCTGCTTCTGCCGCTGGCATAATTTGTGCGAATCGGATTCAACTAGAGTTTGCTTGGCAGGGCCTGAAATCACATAAATTCAAGCAGATCAGCCTTTAAAATGTAACATTAAATGTGCGAATGCAGATTTTTACAATTGTTTGTTCATAATGTGGATAGGTTTCCAGAGCTGAGCTGAGCTGTGTAAGTAGGCTGAAACATTTGATATTTCTGGTGGACACCCCTATTCTCCGGGACAAATGCCCAACACCTTCTCATTCTTGGGACAAATGTCAAAGATTTCCGCCTACTTAACGTTAAGCTCCAGAAATCTATCTAACACATTAAATGTTTTATTCATAAACTTAAATGAGCAAGCCAGAAAATAAAACATACAACTGAAATCAAAATCAGATAGGAGTTACTTACGCGGAGGATCTGCAACAATGAACCTTTGGGAAACATCGACTACAACACAGCCTTCGTCACCGGAGCCATCTACATTGTCAATATCCATCTCCATGTGGGAAACTTGGTAGTTTTGCTGCCTCTGCTGTTGATGGTGCGGAATACATTTTGCTGCGGAAGCAACTGGCACTTCCAGATCTTCACAGTGGTTGACAGGGGAAGCAGTGGGAGGTTTATCAGAAAGCCGAACCCACACAGAGGTAGAGGATGACGATGATGCTTCTTTGGCCTTGGCATAGGGCGTTTGATAGTTATAATGACCGACCCTACCCCTGTAGTGAGGGGAACCTGAATCAGATTGGGATGTTGTGGGATTGTTATTTGGATCAGAGTAAGCAAGATGATGAGAGTGGTGTGGAAGTCCGTGCACTCTCTTGGAAGAGGGAAATGTGAGAACGTTGTCGACCCTCCTCCATCGCGGGCGCTTCTGCTGCTGTTTCTTTGGAGAAGAAGAAGGAGATGGGCTTCTTCTTCCTCCTGCCGTTGCAGTCCTCATTACTGACGTGGATTGGACTGCTGCTACTAATCGCTCTGAACGTATGAGCTACAAACCAGGATGAGATGGGAGAAGGCTGGACTGCTGCTGCTAATCGCTCTGAACCAATGAACTATAAACCAGAATGAGATGGGAGAAAGTTCTGCTACTGCTGCAACATATAGAATTGGGGAGTGCAGAGAAGGTAGGCTTTGATTTTAATATTGAATTGAAAATTGGGGGGAAATTCAAATTTTGGAGGAGCGTAGGTTTAAGCGGGACCCTACGTCAAAAGCTCTTTATTTCGAAGGCAAATGAGGGTCCCGCTTTCACTTCCGCTCCTCGTTTGCATTGGAAAGAAATAAAGTGTTTAGCCATTTCAAATTTTTAAATTTATTTTTATAAAAAATATTTCTCTTAATTCTAAATTAAATTTATTCAGCGTTAAAAGGGATTAAATAATTTTTTTATTTAAAAAAGGTGTTAAAAGGGATTAAATAATTTTTTTATTTTAAAAAAGTTTGTATTTCACATAAATTTAATTATTTTGACGCTTGGTAAATTTAAATTTAAAATAGATTTAAGTTGATTTATTTAAATAAATAAGATTATTAATTTTTAGTTTTACCATAAATACATAACACATTAAAAATAACCAAATTAAATTAAATATTATTTCTTCCAATTTTGTAATGGCCTATATTTACCACTAAACCATTCATCAAAGACACTAGGCACTGTTGTGCACTCTGTGCATGATCCAGTAGCATCATAAACCTGTTAAATAATCTGAAATTTTGATCCATCAAGTCTGATTTATCAAGCATCATAAACCTGTCAAATAATCTGAAATTTTAATCCATTTATTAATATTTATTATTATATATTAATTTGAAATTGTATGATGTATATTTTTTATTTTTACTTTTAATCAACATTTTTAATGTTGACAGCTTACATTGCATTATAATTATTAATATTTATTATTATATATTAATTTGAAATTGCATTATAATTATTAATACTTATTGTTATATATTAATTTGAAATTGTATGGTGTATACTATTCACTTTTTACTTGTAACAAACTTACATTGCATTACTTACACAATAAAATACTGAATTGTACTGGGTTGTTGTCCCGGTGGTTGGGATGGTGCAATATTGCCCTCCCCACCCACGTTCGAAACACGCATCATTGTATGGATTGACTGGGTTGCTGTCCGTTGTACAACATATGTACAGATTGTCCTCATAAAAAAATTAAAAAATTAAAAAAAATATATACTGAACTGTAGAACTAGTTTAGTTACAATAGAATAATTGAAATTCTAGAATTTAAAGAATTAATTATATATTAATTTGAAATTGTATGATGCATATTTTTTATTTTTATTTTTAATATTGACACACATTGCATTATAATTATTAATATTTATTATTATATATCAATTTGAAATTGTATGATGTATATTTTTCACTTTTTACTTTTAGTTGTAATAGAGCCTACATTTAAAAATGTTAACAAACTTACATTGCATTACTTACACAATAAAATATTGAGTTGTAGAATTCCTTTCGCCACAATAGAATAATTGAATAGAATTTAAAGAATTAATGTAATTACCAATGGTTATTATCTTCTAATAATGTTATTTTAATGTTTAAAAAAAATATGTGCATTGGGGTTTTGGATAGATCGTGATTGGTCATATTGGACATGATGAAGATGTAGTCCTGCCAAGCTTACCAAAAAAGCTTTGATTAAGATAATATATTGGACATGATGAAAATGTAATCATACCAAACTTACCAAAAAAAAAAGATTGCCAGACTTACAAAAAAATTAAATTAATAATTTTATTTTAAATTCGATTAAAATAGTTAAATCATAAATTTAATTTATTTAATCTTCCCGAGATTATTTTAGAAACTGAAACTGAATGGAATTGTATATTCAAAACTTAATTGATTACACTCGTCCTGCTTGAATTAATTCTGATAAATGGACTGGGTATCCACAAATATGATGGAGTATTTATAAAAAACTGAATGGAATTGTATATTCAAAAATTAATTGATTACACTCTTTCTGCTTGAATTAATTCTGATAAATGGACTGGGTATTCACGAATATGATGACTATTTATTAAAGCTTTTTATAAAGGTGGGAAATATCTCTTTGGTTTTCTTTCCATATCTTTGTTTAAAAGAAAAAGAAAAAATCAATATAATCTTTAGTAGTATAGGAATTGTTTTTAATATTTTATAAATTTATTTTTTTTATATTTTTAATTGGTTGAAATTGATTTAGGAATTTGGAATTTGAATTTCAAGGAAATGAAAATAAAAATTTTAAATTAAAATTCTATTTTTAGTATTAATAAATAACATTTTCTAGTATCCATGGTGGGGTGACTTATTAATATGTGGCAAAAGGAATTAGGAGGGGTGTCGGCTATTTCTCGATGTAATTAATTGGGGGAGTGGTGTGGCTTACCTTTCCCAAGTCGAATTCATGCAACATTTTATCATAAAACTTAACAAACTGGTCCATTTATTAGTTCTCATGCAACATTTCATCGCACAAGTTAACAAACTAGTCCATTTACTAGCAAAACATACACATTGTAGGTGGGAATATACTTTCCCTTGGCCTTTGGTAACTCTGGAAGCCAAGAAGGGAAAGTTGGCCATATAGGATGATATTTGCTTCTTTCCAGTCGAGGTTTTAGAGGTTTTCCAAGCGATTACAATTGAGCTTCTGGAGGTCTCTAAGTGAATATTACTACAAGAGGGTAAGGCTTCTGCATGGGAATTGGATTTAGTATGCAAGAGTGGAATTTTGGTTCCTGGAGTGATGATTGTCCTGCGGAGGCTGCATGTGTGGAGTCCTCAATCTGTCATGGGTGTTTTGGCTGCTACACCTATCAAGCATTCCCAAGTTTGGATGGTGTCCAATCTGGTGCGTTGGCGCCTCTACAACCGTGTAATTGTTGTGGTTTGGTTCTGGTTCTTCTGTGTTTTGATGTTGTTACAGTATTGTTTCTACTTAGGGCTCCATCTTGTTTTCATGTGGTCTATCCTCTGTTGGGATGTGGTGTTTCTATTCTGCGACTAGACCCAACGTGTGGTCTATCCTCTATTGGGATGTGGTGTTTCTATTTCGCAACTAGACCAAGCATTTAAGTATCAACCTAGTGTTTATTCTTATCTTGGCCCTTGTAAATCGACATCTCAACACTCCTGCCTAGATGTTTATTGTGGTTGTATCTATCACCTGGGTATATAGGCCTTCGTCAGGGTTGATAACTTAGTGTCAAGTGTTCCTGATGACTTGTTGAGGAGGAAAAAACATATGCTATGTTTGTTGTTGTGAGTTGTGGTCCTCTTCACGTGCCAGGGATGAAATATATTGGGTTTTGAAGGTACATTCTATCAAACTGAGCAAGGCATGTTACTAGGTTCTTTTAACTTTCTCAGCTATGACCAGACAACGAATTAGGTGCAAGCAAGGGTAGGTGGGGACTAGTGATATGACAAGACGACGAATTAGATGCAAGCAAGGGTAGGTGGGGACTAGTGGTTGTAGCCAACACGACAAGTTGTGTGCGCGGTCTCAGGCTTAAGATGCAGTTGCCTGATACCATGCAATGACCTCTCCCACACTAGAGACGAAATGTCGTAGTCTAACTAGACTGTTTTTTTGCCTTGAAAAACATGGAAATTTTGTATTTCTTTTTTGCCCTAAAAATCATGGAAATTCCGGCAAGATTTTGATAAAATCCAGCAAGGATTTTTGTAAATCTAGGTTACAGTTGTCAAACTTCAAGATTTTAGGTGCCCCACAAGTTTTTGATGGTGTTGAATTTATTTCCACCATCAAAAGCATGATTCAAACACTGCTAAGGGAAGATTTCTTGAAAAAAATTTACCTGAATTCTGGCCACTTTTGATTGTCCGGACAATTCCTCCGCCTTGGTAGACGACACCGACCAAAGGAAATTCACTGGATAGAGACTCGCATGGCAGTTACCTGACCCGACAAAGGAACTAATACTTGCACGTTGTCACCCTACATTAGGAACTGAAGACTCTCCTCGCTTGCATCTTGAAGGAAAAAAGAGAAGATATTCCTAAATGATATCCGGAGGAAAATGGAAAGGATTCATTAGACTATCGATAAGCATTTATTAAGATAATGTTTAGTTCCTAATATGTTTATGTCAAGTATTGTTGTTTACAATTAGTATCGTTTACTTGTTGTGCCGAGAGGCGCATTCTACAGCTCAGTATGACCCCGATGTGTAAGTATGTCGCCTCCTCAAAAAAAAAAAAAAAAAAATTTTCGCTAATGTCGACTAATCTTAAATTATATATAACTTTTTAATCTTATTAATGGACTAAGATTAATTATTAAAATATAACTGTGTATTTGAATGGATTGCAAATTATCTCATGTGTTTAATAGTTCCTTTATCATATACATGTATTTGAATGGATCATAAATTTATCTTTAACATATTTTTTTACCAAATTAAAATTCCAAATTAGGTAAATTTTTAAACATTTTTACTCTTTACTAAAGCCAATGTCATTTCTTAAATCAAAGGAAAAATGTTAATTCAACACAAAGAATCCAAAATCTTTTAATATTTCGTTTAACTAAACATTTGTAAAATGAATCTTTAAAAGGAAAAGCCATATCTTAGGGATATATGAAAATCTTTAAAGACATAATATTTCCACATCAAAGTTGTAATATTTGAAAATATTAATTTGATGTAGTTTTATTATAAATTTTGCTATCATGTTATGTAAAAAACATCATTAAATCTAATATTAATATTATATTTAAAATTAATATTATTATATTATTATATTAAAATTATTAAATTTAATAACTTTAGATTAATGCAATATTAAATTTAATATAATATTCAATTTGTTATATTATAATATATATTAATTTATCATGATATATGTTAACTCTAGATATATATGGAGGGAATAACAAATACATAGAGTGATAGAGGTGGAGAGATAGGGGGAGTGACAAGGGAGAGGAGGAGATACAATGAAGGAGAAGGAAGAGGAGTAATGCAGAGAGAGAGAAAGAGAGGAGTGAGAGAGGGAGAGAAGGGTAAGAGAGAGATAGGGGGAGACACAAAGATGAATGGGGGAGAGAAAATGACAAGGTTGGAGGGCAAAGAGAGAGAGAGAGAGCGGGGGGGTGGGGAGAGAAATAGTGACAAGGTTAGAGGGTGGAGAGAGAGGGAAGTAGGAGAGAAAGGGAGAGAGGGGAAGGACCAGAGAGAGGAATTAAGAGACAGTAAGAGAGAGGGAGGGACAGAGAGATGGAGTTGTAGGGGGAGAGAGAGAGTGAAGAAGAAAGGCATAGAGAGAGAAAAGTGGGGAGAGAGAGGGGGGGGGGAGTGACAAGAGAGAGTGTGTATGTTTTGGGGTGGGATATAGAGACAAAGAAGGAGAGATGGAAGGAGGGGGCGGGGGAAGGAGAGAGGGAGGGAGACAGTGATAGAGTTGGAGGGCAAAGAGGGGGGGAGATGAAGAGAGGTGTGAGAGAAAGGGATAGAGAGGAAGAAAGAGAGATCGAGGACATGAGAGAGGGGAGAGAGGGAGTTGGAGGGGGGAGAGAGAGGCAGGTAAGAAGGAAGACATAGAGAGAGAAAGTTGGAGAGAGAGAGAGAGGGAGTGATAAGGCACAAAGAGAGAGGAGAGAGAGGGAAGAGAAATAGAAGGGGAAGAGAGGGAGAGGAAGAGGAAGAGGGAGGGAGAGATATATGGATATGGAGAAAGAGTGTGTATGCTGTGGGGATGATATAGAGAGATAAAGGAGAGATAGAGGGAGATAGAGATATAGATGGGAGGTGAAGAGAGGGAAGAAGAGAGACAGAGGAAGAGAAATATATATATGGAGAGAGAGAGCGTGTGTGTTTTTTTTTGGGGGGGGGGGGGTGAGATAGAGAGACAAAGAAGAGAGATGACGGGATATATAGATATAATTGGAGGGGGAGAGAGGGAAGAATATTTTTTGCACAAGATGCATTGATTTCATTGTAGATGATGATTTATAATCCTATTTGATTGCTTGCACAAGATGAATTGATTTCAGTGTAGATGTTGATTTGTAATTATATTTGATTGTTTGCACTAGATGCATTGATTTCAATGTAGATGGTGATTTCTAATCCTATTTGATTGATTGCAGTAGATGCATTGATTTCAATGTAGATGTCAATTTATAATTATATTTGATTGATTGCACTAGATGCATTGATTTTAGTGTAGATGTTGATTTATAATCTTATTTTTTATAATCCTATTTGATTGCTCGCATTAGATGGATTGGATGTTGTTAATCTTGAGATTGTAAATTATTAAAAATATTTTTCAAGATTTAATGGAGGGGAGAGAGGGGGAGAATATTTCTTGCACTAGATGCATTGATTTCAGTGTAGATGTTGATTTCTAATCATATTTTATTGCTTGCTCTAGATGCATTGATTTTAGTTTAGATGTTGATTTATAATCCTATTTGATTGCTTTCACTAGATGCATTTATTTCAATGTAGATTTGGATTTCTAATCATATTTGATAGATTTCACTAAACGCGTTGATTTCAATGTAGATGTTGATTTCTAATCTCATTTGATTGATTGCATTAGATGCATTGATTTCAGTATAGATGTTATTTTCTAATTTTATTTGATTGCTTGCATTATGTGCATTAGATGTTGTTAATCTTGACGTTGTATACTATTAAAAGAAAAAATCAAGATATATTTAGTAAATACCTAAAAGGACACTATTAAGAATTAATTAGTTGTAAAAAATTGTGATACCTAGAATTAAAAGGAAATATATGTGCAAAATCAATCCTCCTACAAAGTGAAAATTAATCCTTGATAAGATCGTCTCCCTTCTACATCACCAACTAATTACTAATATACAATTACATATATTCAAAATTACTAATAGATAATTGCATAGAATAATGTATTCATAATATTTATAAGAGGAAAAGATATATTTATAAACATTCAAAACAAATCAAAATATTCTTGAAGGAGATGTGATAATTGTTTGGAGAAACAAATAATGTTAAATTTTTGTAACTCTAGCCACTTATTTTATATATATATATATATATCTTGACTTCACTCAATAGACTATAGATAAAAAATCATCAAAGTATTCTTGAAGGAAATAAATTATTTCAAACATTAGCAAAGAAAAAAATTATTTCAAGAGTAATCTTGATGCAATAAATCATTGAAACTACTCTTCAGCATATCTTTAGTAAGCCCTGGAGGGACACTATTAAGAATTAATTAGTTGTTAGAAGTTGTGATACCTAAAATTAAATGAAATACATGTGCAGTGTCAATACTCCTACAAACTATTGACAAGATTGTCTCCCTTCTTCATCACCAACTAGTTACTAATAGACAGCTACATACACATATAAAAATATAACACAACAACTGTAACATTAAAAAACATTAACATCCAAATCCAAACATATAAATACACAAACCACTCAAAGCATCCAAACACAGATGACCAAATCATTCAAGGCAAGAAACACAAACTAAATTAAAGAAGATAATGATATGGTCATGCCAAGCAAAGAAAACATAATGTGAATTTTGAATTTTATTTCAAACATATACATAATAATGATAATAAAAAAATGTGACATTGTTGTCCTCAACTGGAACCAACTTAGATCCATCTAACACTAGATCTATCATGCACTGAGAGGGATCAAATCCCTCAAAGTGCAAACCTTCTTTTTGGAGTGTAGAACTTGAGGAAATGTTTGCACCTCAAGGGATTTGATCCCTCTGAGCGCATGATAGATCCGGTGTTAGATGGATCTAAGCTAGTCTTTTGTCATTCCTCCTATTGTTTGATTGAAGATGTTGATTACCGAAGCTAATGGAATGTTAGTGATTCTTTTTGCTCTTTCTTTGAATGCGTTGATCTTTGTTACAATTTTGTTCATCCGAGGGTAAAATAATTATATGGAAACAAATGGAATGCTAGTGATTACTCTTGCTCTTTCTTTGAATATGGAAACTAATGGAATGTTAGTGATTATTTTGTTCGTTGTATGGTAAAATCATTATAGCTCTTCGAGGTTGAATGTTAGGGAGTTTGATTTCCTTAGAGCGTTGTCTCTTAACAAAACCGTAGTTGATCCCTTATATTATTACCGTGGTTAATATAGATTTCAGTTTATCAATAATTACTCTACCTCCTATTATGAGATAGTGTGAATCTTCTTGATCTCAATTTTATTTTTTGGTGTTTAAATGGTTTTAGGTTTTTATTCAAATTATTCTAAGCATTATTGAAGTTATTAATATTCTGAAGCTATAGGGTTCGATTTCCATCTAACGACGTTGTTAAGTAAAACCCATGCTTTAATGTTTAAATCCTATTAAGAGGGCTCACCTATTAAGAGGAGTCGCCTTATATTTGGTGGTTTACACCATTTTATCACAAACTGAGCTCAGATAATAATTTCTTTAATATTATATGGCCAGGACGCAACGAGTTATATTCTCTTATTCACACATCGTTATATATAATGATATGTTTTGCAACCTCAACACAGTGGGTTTAGATCCCATTGATTGATGTAGCTGATAATTTTGTTCTTTTATGTTTACGTTTAAATTTCCATGGAATTATCTCTTGGTCCTGTCTGGTTACCCAGTCTAATGTAGTCATTTCCTGGTCAAATGTAGTCGTTCCTGGTTAAATGTAGTCATTAGATAACTTTCTCTCTCTATTTATCCTGCAGCCATGATCTGGTTCTTCAACTTGTCTTAACGATGAACCACACTTGTTGGTTCAAAACGCATCGACAAATGAATTATGATGTGATTTCCGCCAAAAACTCTTCTAAAAAAACTTGATATGGATCACAGAAGCATAAATTCAACAAATATTTATTTTGCTAAACATCTTTATATGGAAACGATATAAATATCATGTTGATCTTAAAAATGTAATCAAAAAATATTTTCCATTGTCATTGTAGTTGCTCAAAATATCATGTAGGTTGTAATTAAATTTATGGAGGAATTTGTCTTTTATAAATGAGAATTAGTGATTATTTGTGGTATTAATTTTCACTGGATGTGTGTTTTTATTGGTTGGTATTTTATCCTTTTTAAATTCTTCTGTATGTTTTTTTTCATTTTGGTTTGGATTGTTGTGGAATGTTCTCACATGTGTTAGGGTCTGCGAGAGTTGTTAGAAAAATAGAAAGGCAAAAAAATTATCTTATGTTGATAATTATTCGTGATATACTTGTAGTCTTATTAACTTTCTTTATGTTCTTTGTTTATCTTCTTTCATCAAGCAATCATCAAATCAAAACATGAAGATCAACGACACCATATATAGGCACTCAGCCAAGGTTAAAACCCCTCTATAGGGGAGAATCCAGTCAAACTCTTCCACTAATATATTCAAATCAAGTTGAGACAAACCAATACCTTAGACCTAACCAAAAGACCTTCCTTATCTACCAATTCAGCCTTCCAAGATGATTCTACAAACTTCGACAGACTCCTCTTTCCTCCCAACTTCAACCCAACAACAACACATAATTTTAGGCCCCTAGCTTCTAGATTTTCATCCCTATTGCAGATCTGAAATTTCGGCCTCCCTAGTAACCCAGAAACTTCACACGTGTGGTAGTAGAGAGAGGAAATTTGACTTCTTTTGTTTGACAAAGACTTCCTTCTCCTTCTTTTGGTTTTCCTTCTTCTTGTTACAGATTTCACTCTCTTTTCTTCCTACAGCTACTGTAGTTCGAACTTGCTTGAGATGTGCTCCAAACGAGGTCGAGTTGTTGCCTTTATATAGTGGATTCTACCTCCCAATTATGCCAACTTGACTTCCTTGAGGTTGACTTGTCTAGGTTGAGGCTGACTTGTGCATGTTGACTATAAGACCTAATTTACATCAAAATAAATTTCTTTCTTGATATATAAAGCCAAGAAGGGTCTTTTACATTATGAAAAATACAATGACTCTTGACATAAACCCTAGAAGGCTACAATGGAGGCTTTGACCTAAAAATCATTGACCTAAGCATGAACCCATGCTTTAATAAGTCAATATCTTTTACAATAAAACTCCTTTATATTTCTTTTGACAAATACATTATATTATGACTCAAATACAATTATGAAGACTGACACTAGTTATGTAGTTTGCCTGTGATTGGTTGTTAGCTCAACATAGAAACAACACCCACACTAGTGAAAACAATGAGTTGATGATGGCGCCACCAATCCCAAGTTATCCATATGTTTGGATTGATTTTCAATATCCTTCCTTTATGTTTAGAGTTGTTATTATAGTTGTTGTTTTCGCTCTTGAGGAAATGCACGTTATCCAACTGACTCAGTTAATGGCACATTTGGTGATTTTTATCACCTGTGGCCATAAATTTGAACATTCTAATTTTTAATTAGTTAATAAAATATAATTTTATATTATTGAAATATATATTATATAAATTATGAAATTAATTACAAATATAATTTTAAAATTTAAATGGTATTGCCTCCCATAATTGTTGTCCAAGCACTTGCCACAGGCAAAGAGGAAGATCTACGATATGGGGTTGGGGGATCATCTCTCTCCACAGAGTCGTTGGCACAGACAGGGATATAGTAGGCGAGAACAAGCTGAGGTTGTTTGGATGCAAATAGGTTTGTGATGGTTTGTGATGGTTGTGGATAGGGCTCGTATCTTCAACAAAGTGACAAAGGTTTACTAGGATGAGCGATTGCTTAGCTCATCGCTCTCTCCTCAATATTGGTCGCACAACGCATATGGATTTGAGACTAAAATCTCTTAGAAGTCCCCAAGATATATGCATGTGGATTGGGATGTGGTTGGGATGCAAATCATCCCGTGGCCTGGGACAGATCTGAACAATGCAATACAAGGCCCTTAATCAACAATTTTCTATAAGCAGAGTTTCGTTTTAAAGTTTGGTGTTTTGCTGCAGGAGCATTGATTAGAAAATCTAAGTTACAATATGGATCCGCCCTCTTTTGGGGTTTCGCTCAGTCTTTTAACCCCGAATCTAGATAAAATTTCGATGGAGAAAGGAGAAAACTAGATCTTCCTAAAAAAAATGGGAAGACATCTATCTTATGGATTATGGGCTCAAATCATGTGGTTAATATGAGGAAAAGTATTCAAAATAAACTAGGAATACCATAAATGCTTCAATGTTTAATATATGAGGATAAAGTGCTATAGGATTCCCATAAGTTTGAAGATAATGATGTAAAAAGAAATTCAACCATAATTCTAAATATGAGGATGTGGGGGGTTCTGCAACCTTCAAAACCCCTAATATTAATCCTAGAAACCATAATGGATCTATCTCTTTCAAGGATGCACTGAAAGGGAAGATTGCCACTCCAGCTTATTAGATCCAAAGTCTGCCAAGACCTTACATTATTAAGCAAATGGACAAGGTACTAGCTATGGATGTAAAAACCCCAGAGGTAAAATCATACTTTGTTGATCTACAATCTAAGGCACTCATATGTCGATTTAATGGTTTATGGTCGAGATCTAAAGACTTATATCATTAGATGTACTCTTCTTTGACAACAAATTGTGATCTCTACTTGTTCTCTTTAGGCTTCTTCATAGTACTATCTAATACACATCAAGATATGAAAAATGTTCTAAACGAAGACCCATGGTTTTAGGGTAGAGAAGGGTTTTTTATTACCCCATAGTTCCCAGAGTTTGATGCAACTCGCATGGTGGTAACAATGATGTCGGTTTGGGTGAGGTTTCCAAACCTCCCTCTTCCTTTCTGGCACCATAAAGTCTTTGAGGATATCAAAAATACTTTGGAAAATTCAAACAAATGGATTTGGACATAACAACAAAAGGAATATTTACATTTTCTAGGATACGTGTAGAGATCGACCTTAGCAAAACAATCTTTTTGATCTTCTTATTTTAAAACATGAAAACTTTTAGTGGACATAGGTGCTAGATTATGAGAATACGACATTCAGTTGCTGAACTTGTTTTCAAACAAGTCACTTACGGCATACCTGATCTCAAGCAAAAAATGCGCCAAAAATAAAAAGAGGCAAACCCCTAAGCCAAGGGGATGGAAATTTTCTAACGTTTTAGACGACGAAAAAGAAGAACTTGAAGAAAATATTCCAAATATAGAAGCAGAAACACAATCTGGCATCCAATCAAATGGCAGAGTGTTGGATCAGTCAAGAACATTAACTCTTAGCCAAAAGGGTCTTGAATCAACAAAAATCATAGTATCATAACAACATAAAGCAAAAACACTCTTTGAAAAGGACATCGGGGGCATAAAGAGAACCCATGCATCTGAGAGCTCAAATTTAAACAAAGAATTCCCCCTGAAGGCAGATGGCAATCAAATGGCAATAGTAACAACTGCTCCCAATCAAGGAGTTTGGCAAAAGGTGGATAAAAAAATGGAAAAAAGGGGAATCCAAGTGATTTTTATCACACTTAGCCCCAACAAATTTGTGTTATTTTTTATCGTTTCATCTTCTTTTTGTGCATCAGCTGAAGGGCTGGCATGATCGAATGCTTTCGAGCATTTTCATAATGTAATTTTGTTCCTTGTTTTTCAAGTTGAATAAAATTATGATTTGTCTTCAAAAGAAAAACATCACTGTTTATGTAACATAATTTAAAATCATAAATATAAATTATACAAATGGATGAAGGGGCAACAAGTAATGAAACCTTGCGGTGAATGTGAAAGGGGTTTCATCTGATCGATCTAAGGTAGAAGGGTTTTTATGCACTGTTTGTTCTCGGTTTCAATTTTTAATTGATGAAAAGGCCTAGCAATATTGTCTCATGGAAGACCTTGTGGATTATTCTCCCAACCCCTATGAGTATGTCTAGATCTAGTTCAACCCTCTAGCTCAGATGTGTCTTAAGGAGCACTGGGGTACATATGTCATATGTTCGGAGGAGGATGGTAGACAAGTTGAGAGAGAACAATTGATGGTTTGCATCAACCTTGATCACTAGCCCTAGGAGTGAATGTGGTTGGTAAACATTCTTCGTGTCTTAATCCATAGTATTGGGGGTGCCCTCAGAGTTAGGTCTTCCTCCTGAGCTAGAGGATGTGGCTACATGTCCTTACTACCACAAAGATCGAGGATTTGCATTGCAAGAACCACTTGAGAAGGAAATAGGCATGCTTTGAAAGAAGGTCCAAGGTATGTTCAATAGAAGTTAGAGGATTCTCTCCCTCAGGGGACCGAGTTTTTCTAAGTTACAGTTAAGGGTTTAGGGCCATCTAGCGAATTAGGTTAGGGGCTACAAGACATTTCCTTTGAAAGCATTTCCATGGGTTGCCTGGGGGGAACCCAAGAGGTGGTGTTCCATTCGAGTCGATACTAGTCATTGGGGAAGGGGGACTTCAGGATAAAATTTGTGCCCAAGAGAAACCAACAAAATCCTTGGGACCCTAAGAAAAATCAAATGGGCATAATTGTACTAAGAACAAGAGGAAAAAGGTTCGATGAGAAAAGATCAACTAAGAAGACCCCAAATTGGTTTTAGGAGAGGACGTTCAACTACTTAAGGTGTTGCATATGGAAGATTTGGTTATGGTGGGGTGGGAAAGAAGGAGGCGATTCTATATTTTTTTTGCGAGATTGGTCAGTTAAGAATGGGGTAAACCCTTGGATGTTTTTCCCTTGGTGAGTACCCTCACACATGGATGGTTCATGTTTTGTTTTGATTCGGTGGAGGTAGCTTCAAGGGTTTTGGGGAAAAAATAGTGTATAGATTCCTTGCTAATTCCATTGAAAAGGTGGACATCCCTATTCGACGCCAGCCAGGAAAGACTTGACATTGCTCCTATATGGGTAAGGTTTTTTGGGGTTATCCTTACATAACTAGTTGTTGGACACCTTTCAGGCTATAGGGAACAGACTTGGGGGATTTATGGAAGCAGACATTTCCTTCCTCTCTTTGAGGAACATGTCTTTAGCCTAAATTATGGTTATATTTGACACCCGCAAAGGCTAGTATGCAAAGTTGTAATTGTAGTTCCTCGATATTTCTCATCGCTAAACCCTAAACTACTAAGGTATCCCCTTCAGGTGCAGAAGATGTCATCAACATGGGCATTTAGTGAGGGATTTCCCCCTCCCTTTTGTTGGAAATGAGGGTTCAGTGAATCAACAATCATGCCAAAAAAGGGGGTTGCAACTGTTAGTTTATGTACCATCAAATGTGTTCTAGCCATGAAAATTGGTGGAGAGGCTAGAATACATGAGATCTCCAAAACCCAGAAATCTGAAACTTAAATCCAAGAGACTACAAAATTCTGAAATATCTTATGATCTGCAGAAATTTTGTAATGGAATACTATGTAAGGGTATTGGACCCTATTCCATCCTTGTTAATATAAATCTCTTAATCGTCCAGTTAAAAAAAAAAATCAAAATTTTTATATTCCAAAAACTTCTATTGACTAATGATAATTTATGGTTTTTGAACCCGTACTTAAGACATGTTGTTATACACTTTGTTTATCACATATTTAAAAAAAGTGGTGTTTTTTATTTATTTATTTTAGTATAATAAATAAGATAAATCATATATCAACATCACTTGACCAAATATATTTGGAAATTTTATTGTATAGGCTAAGATACATTGATATTAAAGTTTTTAATGTGAAGATATTTATGTCACTTTGTTTTACATTATTGTCCTCAACTACTTTAACATGAGTATTTTCACTTTTCCTTGTCATTTAAAATTTATAAATTGAAAATTTATTCTCGAAGCTTACATGATATCCTCTCTATTAAATTTTTTTATATGAAGATTTAGATTTTAATCTTCAAGCTTAAATATTTACCTTTTTAATAACATAATTATATGTATGGAAAATTTGAGGATACTACATTTTTAAAGATCAACATCAAATAGTTTCAATCAAAACCATTTAAAAATAAATTTATTATAGAGTTAATTTATTTGGGAATGCAACATCTTTAAATATTTTCATTTTTTGGAGAATGACGAAACCTCCGATATTTCTATAATTATTTAATATAATTTAGAATCTCATTGTAACAATTTCATAACATGATTATCTAAAAATAAAGTGTTTGGTATTAGTATTGTTCTATTTTCAATTTTTTTTTTTGGAAAATGACAATATTTATTGAATGAATTTTCTCACCATTGTATTAGATGGTACTTGTTATATTTGAACAACAATTGTTGATAATGCCATGAGAAAGAAGTCTTTTTAATGCATATGACAAGTTTGCTTCTGTTTTCAATTTTAGTTTTTCTTTTTTTGGAAAATGACAATACCTATTAAATAAAATCTCACATTTCTCGCCATTGCATTAAATGGTACTTGTTGTACTTGATGTTAAATGAAATTTCTCATTTTTGACCATTGCGTTAAATGGTACCTGTTGTATCTAAAGTTTCCTATAATGCCATGAAAGAGAAATCCTCATAATGCCATGAGAGAGGAATCTTTTTAAAGTTTATGATAGGTTTTTCCCACGAGTCACAATTTTCCATTCCATATATGATGATTTTTTTCAAATTTAATGCATATATATATTTTCTCATTGTATTTTAACGTGTTTTTCTAATCAAAACACCAAGCACATACTCATTAAACTATTTACATCCCTAATAATATATATCAATATTAATATTTTAGAAGCATCATTTGAAGATACATAAATTTATTTTTCTTGACATTTTTGAAGCATACTTGAATAGAATGATTTTTTAAAAAGAATTGAAGTATAGACAATCCAATCATCTACAAAAGGAGCCAAAAAAATGTAAATGAATTCATGAAAGGCCTTTACAAAAATTGAAGAGAATATTGAAGGATTTTTTAGATTCAATACTTTCATTTGATAATAAAATAATCTCATTTTGGAAGAAAATATACCTTATGCTCTTTTTGTTTAGCTATTCACACATGACATACCATTAATAAGTCATACCACTATTAAGTTAGCCTTATGTTTTGCAAAGGTTACATATGATATTCATAAGGCATGGTCATGTGTTGATAAGGTCGCCCTAACATTAAGAAGGTTAGGCCTCAAAAACTCACAAGGTCACTTAGATGTTCATTATAAGGTCATCTCGGCATTTAGGATTTCGATCTCACCATTTGGAAGCTCAATAAAAACTGCAACATTTATTACATTAAAGATCAATTTGGATGTACATACCAAAGAATGGAGACAAGAAGTTTCCTTATTTCTATAAGCAAGGAGAGCTAGCATAACTACTATGGTTACTACTGCATCATGTTAGTAAACATAGGGAGGAACTCTTTGGGTAACTTTACCTTGTGTCTCAATAAATTAAATTCTATTTCCAAACCAACCTCATACTCAAATTAAGGTTTGCATTCAAAATAATATTTCTCAAGCTCCTATATTAGCATGTTGGATAATTGATAATTCTATATAATGTAACTAAGGACATATGATTTATTGAAATAGGATTCATGACTAGATCATGGAAGAAAGATAACTTGGGAAAGGAGACACAAAACAAAGCTAATGAGTCATCACTACTGCTAGAAAATTCTTCACATGATGATCCTCTCATGCATCACTATTGATATCAATTGAATTGGACCTTCATTTTCCTCATATTCAAATAGTCCTTGGGAGATTCTCTTTACATATCACTAGCTCATTATTCTTGCCACATGTCTCATTTGAGTTCACCATGGGGCCTTTAATTTTAACATTAAGATATCTCCGTTAGAAAACCCCATCAATGTTGAATTGGGATGAATTAATGATTAATAGTTATTCTATGAGCTCTTTCTTCACATCATTTCGTAGTATGTCCATTAATTCTTAACCTAATAAAAAAACATTTTAATTAATTGTTCATGATACTTACTTGAAATATCATTTATTAGTTATTCATGAACCATCCAAAACACTTATTTTATCTTCAAGTGATGTATATCCTTTTGTTTTGGCATTTCCTTTGTCCCACTTTGGGGGTGTATTTTTTCTCCTTTCGTTGCATATTTAAACCCTACCATGTCTTGCAATTTTGTTGTTTACTTGTTCTAGCGTTCCACTTTCTAAGTAAGAATTTCCCATCTTAAATTAGTTTTGCTTAATAGGTGCTAGCCTACTTTGCCTCTATTTCCCCTTGTATTTTCTCACACGTGTAACATCCCAACAAGTACAAATTAACCAGAGCTAATGAAAAAAACCATTGAATATATTATTCTTCCTTTTTACCTTTTCAATTCCCTTCATTAAATATACTTTCAAACTCTTCCTCTACTCATACACTTTATTCATGCATGTGCTACCTTTTGACTTTTACCATCAGCAAAAATGCCAATTTTATAATTGCATTGAACACCCACAAAGAATATGAAAACTAGAATGGGTATATTTAGTCCAAGCCAAAAAAATTGATTTCTCATACTTTATTGATACTATTATAACCCAAAAAGAAGAGGTGGGAAGCCATTCAATTGTTTGTCTTGAATATTCCAAATGAAACTATTTGCATATATTGGTTGTAATGAGAACTCATACATAGACTACTTAGGATTTTGGTGCTTCAATGGTCATATCAGCTAGAAGGTTTTTTCTCATCCTTCCATGGGTGAATTTTGCATACATTATGGATGGAACTCCATTATTCAAATCATTTCGTTAGGGCTTAGTGAGTCTTTACTTATGTAAATTATTGGAGTAATGACTCTCTCATGGACTTGGACTATGGATCTAATATAAACCAATGGTTTCAAACATATAATTGAATTATACCAATGATCCATGAAAATATCTTAATACATAACATCGACCTTCTTTTTGCTCGTATTCGAATAGTCTCAAGAAGTTTGGATGATTGAGTATTTAAGGATCTCCTACATCACATCCTCCCACCATGCCTCCATTGTCATTTACCTCTACTAAAAAACCTTTTAAAGTATTCATTTTCCATCCAAAAAACAAAACCCCCTTATATTTGAATAAAATAACCATGCTAATTCAATTCAATGTTCCCTTCCCTTGCTTCAAGGGTATGCTAGTTTTAATATTAAATTGAAGATTAGAGGGAAATTTAATTTTTGGAGGAGCGTAGGCAAAAGCAGTACCCTTCATAAAAACTCTTTATTTCAAATCAAACGAGTCAAATGAGGGTCCCACTTTTACCTACTCTCCTTGTTTGCATTTGAAATAAAGTGTTTCGCCATTTCAAATCTTTAAATTTATTTTTATAAAAGTAAATAAAGGAATATAACCTAAAGGGTTAGTTTAAATTAAATATGGTTATTGTTGGGCATGGAGTATGCCTTAAAACCACTTTTTCTTAGCTAAGAACTCATTTTCTTTGGATGTAAGGAAACAGGTTAACGACCCAATACCAAGAGACATCTGGTAGGAGTGAAAACTTGCTCCCTTATGGAACACCAATAGGTAATTCCAGGTGGCCTGGTTTTCCTTGAATAATAGTGACGAGTGAGCTTGCATTAACAAATAACAACCACTGATGGTTTTCCTCATTGCTAGTTTGAAAACTGAGTTATAATAAGTTTTCTTATTGTGTTAAAAAAATGATGGGTATTGTTATTAAGTATTTTTTAAAGGCGTAATCTAACTAAAATGAATTTTTGGTCGGAATCTTGCAATACAATTTCTAGCAAGATTGTGATTTCTTGTTGTTTAAACTACATTTTTTAATGCATAAATGAATTCAACATCTCGAAAAAACCCTGAGGCACTCAATCTTTGCAAATTAAATAACTTAAACTTATGACTTTTACAATTTTGTACAGGATTTTGAACAAAAATTACCAGGAAAAATGCTTGGAAAAGGGTCATTTCATCTATTAGTTAGACTATGTGTTCTTTTAATAGAGTTATTTTAATGTTTAATGTTTTTAAAATTAGTTTTAATATAATTTGATTTTAAATTTGATTATAATTATTGGAATTGTAAAATTAGTTTATTTAACTTAAACAATGTGAGTGTGAGGATTTTTAAGAGACTGAATGTAATTATGCATTCAAAATTTGTGACTTCATCAACAATTGTATAACAAGATTTTGTTAGTTGTTGAAAAAATTTAAGAGGTAAATGTGCACCCTTGTTCTGTTTCACTTAATCTAATAAATGGGTCAAAGCGAAATGAGCTTCGTGGCTCCTGGCTCTGGGAAGCTAGGGTTTCCCTAGCCATTGCAACTCTGCTAGCTCTAATTTGTTTCACAACTTTGATGAATTGGTTGTTGCACTCTAATCTCAGTCTCCATTTTGTGACTCAGCCGTTGACAACTAGTTTTTTTAGCGGATTTCCTTGGCAGCTAACGTCGCTACTTCAGTGGGACGTTGTGTTTGTTCATCTTGCTTTCGGTTAGGTGTATTGCAAGAGGCGTCGTAGATATGGAGAAAGGATCCCTTTGCCGATCACTTTACCTTTGTTCATTGTGCCTTGGAGGACATACATGTATTTAGAGCTCTGTTGCAGGCTCAGAAAATGCGGTGACCTTCTTCTCCCCCCAAAAAATGATGAAGAAACTAGTTGAGATCCCTGTTGTGGAACTCTCTCCTTCATATCCATGTAAGAGAGCCTTAGCTCTCTCAAAAAAAGCATTGGTTGGCAAGTTTATGGGCTTGTGGCTAAATCCAAAAGTTGTTGAATCCTGGATCGCGGAACAATGGGCCCCAAAGCTTCAAGGTCAAGTAACTTTCTTTGCAGTAGGTAGGGGCTTCTATGTCTTTTTGTTTCTTAACAAAATTGAAAGAGATTTGTTTTTCAGATCAAGACCGTATTTCATGCGGTCTAGAGGCCTCTTTATCACTCCATGGACTCTAGATTTCAGTCTAGATCTTGAGGCTACTACTGTGTCGATGTGGGTCTGTTTTCCTCACCTCCCTCTTCATCTTTGGGGGCCTGACGCATTAAAAGATATAGGAAACTAGCTGGGTTGTTATCTGGATAAAGAAGAACAAAAGGAGGTCAATCTTCTTGTGCTCGTATTTGTGTTGAAGTAATCCTCAATGAAGGTTTACCAAAACCCTAAAGATTAGCCTAGGTGAATGGAGCCATATATAAGAATTGGACTACAATAGATTCCTTTTAAGTGCAATGATTTTAATACTCATAGACACTTTGCCAAAAACTGCCCCAATGAAAAATAGACGAGCAAGTCCAAGCCCCTATTTCTAAAGAGGTTAGTTTCCAACGAACACAAAAGTGAAGAAAGAATCAACTAAACAAGGTTGCAACCCCAAATAAATCTGTTGTAGTTGATCCAACACCCGAACCTTCCTTCAACAAAAAATATTTTGAGGCTCTTTAAGATCCATAACAAGATTAAGATACCCCCATGGATGAAACCCCCAAATGAGGATCAAGGAAATAAAGTTTTGGTGGAGAATGTAGAGCAAGCTCCTTCACGAGTTTCCTCTCCTAATTCAGAGTCAAATTTTGAGGAAAGAGCATTGGCTTTGACACCCTCCAAGCTTGAGGATATGAAGAGATCTATCCCAAAGCTTTACCATAAAGTTATGGTTGTTAGAGTATCTCATGCGAAATCATGCACGGGAGGCAATGCTGGAACCACCTCAAATGCAATGGAACCACCTCTCACAAGAGGCAGGAACTCCAACAAAGAAAAGTGAGATCGCGAAACATATGTTAACTTGGCTTCAAAATCCCAGCTCTGCATGGACTCTTTGTTACAAAAGCCTCCTAAATAGCTCAATGTATTGTTTTTACATTCTATTATGCTTGCAATATGTAAAATTTACTCTTGTAAACATGTAGAACGACTTAGTTACAATACTTGTGGAAAATACTGGGATTTGTCTCCCATGAATGTAGTCATTGTCTCAGTGGAAGATCCCATGGAAGAAATTGCAATGTAATAAATTCCCCGTATATTTACTGTGATCAAGCGTAGATTTAATACAATATTTACTCATTTGTGTTTTAAAAAAATTAAATCTAATAAATAGACAGTTTACTAGCTATCCATAAATATGATGAAATATTTACTGATTTTTTCATAAATGTGGGTTTCATCTCTTCAATTCCCTTTGGATATCTTTCTTTAAATATATATATATATATATATATATAAACCATAGTTGTATAGGAATTGTTTTTAACATTTTCTAAATCCTTTCTCTTTATTTATATTTTTAATTTGTTAAAACAGATTTAGGAATTTGGGAATTTTAATTCCAAGGAAATAAGAACTTAACAACAAGTTTCTATCTTAAAACGCTTTAAATTAAATTATATTTTTGGTATTGTATGTAAGGTAGGATGAGAGTGAAGGCAGGAGCAATGGAGAATGCGAGTAGTGCTAGGGTTTTGTCAATCTCTATTTCCTTCCTGGGCGCCACCATCAATCTAGAGACTACAAAATGGCACAAGGGCCCATGTTGGATTGAAGGCCCACGTTGGATTGAAGTCAAATTTATTTGCATCCTTTTAGACAAAAAAATGATGCGGTCTTTTATATCCATTCAGAAGACGAGCGATGGGGAATTACGAGCCTTTTTCAACCCACGCCAAAAGCATCTCTTGAGGGAAAGCGGTTGATTTACTATGCAGATCTCACACACCATTGGTTTCTCCATAATCCAAAAGATAATGAACAATTTTTTCTAACCTGTAATGTGGATGGAAATGCTATCTTTCAGAGTTGGTGTGATGAGGTTAGATTTGTAGGGCTATCTTACAAATCCCTACATCCACTAGAATGGGGATGTCCTGCAACATAGTTTTACGGGACTTGGATTATGTTAAGGTGAGGCAACTCCCTTGGAGCACAATGTTAATGATGTATACCCTAGGTGGTTGGGAGGGTTTAATGATAACTTCCCCACCCGGGTTCTAGTCCCATGACATGAATATGTTGATAACCCTGAAAAAGGGTTCTATGTATGGCTATGTCGTGCTTCTTCAGTACTAAAAAAAAAAAAAAAAACAAACAAACAAATAAACAAACAAAACAAAAAAACTCCCTTGGAGCACAAGATTTGCATCTTGGTCTTTTTTTTATCCGATGTGGGTTTTTATGTAAGTGATGAAGGTTCTCATAGATGTTCTTCTCTCAAATCGAAGGATCTTTAAGGAAAAACCATATTTGAGGGAGGGTTTTTAGATTTTCGTTAAAACCTTAAATGGGAACTTGATTTTTTTTTTTGGGTTTCTGGGTCTAATCGCGTGGTGGATGTAAGACAAGAGATAGAACATGAGATTGCCATTCCTACGTTGTTGAAACGCTTATTACACAAAGGGAAGCAATTAATAGATTTCTCTATGTTCCATGGTTATGGTATTTCAAGAAACTCCACGATTGTCATGGGTGCAAGGATTTATGGTGGAGCTATGGGTACCAAGAAACTAGAGGCTTCAGGATATTACAAGGAAGCTTGTATTATGAGATACTTGCTTGAGGGTTGGATTAAGCCATTGTGTTTAATCTCAAACCTGCAAGGGTTATTAGTAATAATAACGATTATGGGCTCTATTTCAACTTGTTTTTTTCAATAAAAGTCTCATATCTATTTCATTAATAATAATAATAATAACTTGTTTTTTAAATAAAATTCTCATATCTATTTCATTAATAATAACAATAATAAACTTTCTAGAGCAATCTTAAATCCAAATAGATCAAATCTCTTGAGGTGCAAACATTTTCTACAGTGGAAAGAGATTTGAGAGGGATCAAATTTCTTGAGGTGCAAACCTCTTCTATAGTGGAAAAAGATTTGATCCCTCTCAGCGCATAGTAAATCCAAAATTAAAATAAATCTAAACTAATTTTAATTTAAAAAAAATTAAGAATAAAAATAAATATATTAAATATGCTCTTATTTCTAACCACTTTAGCCTTCAGGGATTAGAGACTTTTAAAATTAACCATATTATCAAAGATAATAGCGCTCTATAATATATGATCCGCATAAATCTCTAACAACACTTAACTTTACAACTAATCTAAAAAACAATTTATACCATCATAATTTGATATTCAAATACACAATGGTATTCTTGAAATCTCTAACAACACTTTTAACTTTACAACTAATCTAAAAAAACAACTTATACTATGATAATTTGATATTCAAGATCATTAAATTCCATAAGCTAATATACAACTAATACCATCATAACTTTACAACTACAATAAGCTAACATACGAAAAAACTTTAACTTTACAAGTAATCTAAAAAACAACTTATACCATCATAATTTGATATTCAAGATCATTAAATTTCATAAGCTAATATACAACTAATACCATCATAACTTTACAACTATTATGAGCTAATATACGAAACAACTTATAGCATAATAATTTGATAATTGATATAGAAGGAATTAATCATGAAAACTTACTAGTAACAAATTTAGTAGCATGGTTTTAAATTTTTATCTACACCCCATTAAATATATTTCCTTTTATTATTATTTTTATAATAAAAATTAATAATTTATTAAAATAATTTAAGTTAATTTAGAATTAAATTAATAATTATTACTCTAAGTCAAAAAGTATATTTAATAATATAAAATTTTAACTTATTAATAATTTATGGTTGGATAAAAACTCAAACATATTAAATATAATCAATAGTTTTTAATAATTGATATGATAAGCATGACACTTATTTAAATAATTTTTTACATAAGGCGTAGTTTAATTTACGAAATAGATTTTTTCACACACTTTTATGAGAATTTGGTAAAACAATTTCAACAAAAAATGTGATTGTTTGTTGTTTATAGTGCATTTTTGAATGCATAAATAGATTCAACACCCTCAAAAACGTTTTTGAAAATTAAACAACTTAAACTAAAGTTTTTAAAAATCTCTACCGGATTTTAATTAAAATTAACCAGAAAACATGTCCTGAAAAAAGTCATTTCTTCTATAAGTTAGACTATGCCTTTAAATAATTATCCTTACTTTACCATTCACATTTTTTTAATGACATAACTTAACCAACTTATTGTATGTGTTTAATGACTAACTTAGATCTATATTAACTAAGGATCTACTAAGTGTTGAATATCTTTTCACTCTGAAAGAGGTTTCCATATCAAGAGATTTGATCCCTCTATGCACTTGTAGATATAGAGTTAAAATGGATCTAAGCATGTTTAAATATTAATTAATTATAATTAAATTATAGTATTAATTTTATGTTTTTTTTGTCTTATTTTGACCAAGTCAAAATGTTTACACAACATTACAACATCTCTACCATAATAGGTTGTATAGCAATTAACATTCAACCTAAATCCAATCTACCAAACGCCCAAAGGAATCAAATCTCTTTTGAGTCTAAAAGAGGTTAGCATCTCAAGAGATTTAATCCCTCTCTACCCTTGGTAGATCCAGAGTTAAAATGGATCTAGGTTACTTTAATTTCACATTTTAAATAGACTATATTCCACATGAATACCATGGGTTTAGGTCAATACCATAAAGTTATTTTTATTTTAATGTTATTTTTTATTATTTTTATTTTATTTTGATAGAGTAAAACTTGTTTCAAACAAAGTTATTATTATTTTTAGGGTTAAACATTACATTACATCTCTCCATTCTTGGTTGGAGAGCGCCTCTGGACCCAATTATTTAATTTAATTAAATATCACTATCATATAAAATAAACAAATTTAATTTAATATTGTTGTAATTATGATAAAAACATATTAATTAACATTAAATATAAAATATTCCCGGATGCGGGTGATCTCGTTGTGCGATAGGCATGTGGCTCGTCACATGGGCAGGTGTCAGCCCGGACGAGCCACGAATAACCAGGACGCTGGCACAGTTAATACGCCGGAAGGTGAAGTCATTTGGGTTTTAAGGCCTGTCTATTCGGCATTCAATGCGCAGCAGAGAGCGAGGATGATGGCGCTCCATAAACTTGAACCCCCTGCCGCTTTCCTGCATTCCCTCAAGCTGTCCGAGCAAACGCTGGCAGAGAAGGAACATTCTCTGGTTCAGCGTAAGATTTCTCAGAGGAATTCTTGTCTGGAGATAAATTGGGAGATGCAGAGAGAAAGGCCCAGAATGAGCAGTCGTTGTGGCGGTTCTAGGGGTCGAGCCGCAACACAGCGGCCAGTCACTTCGCCTTCCTCCTCGGTGGAAATCACTTCTGAGCAAAATAGAAACCCGAGCAGACTTGCAGGCCGCAGCAATGTGCATGGGTGGGGAGAAATCATGGATTGTGGTCATGTGGAGCATCCGACTGTTCGCTACCGGATCCCCTGCACTCTGGAGAACAATACTCTCATTGTCTCAGTCTCGGTGGAACATTGCAGCAGTCTCAGGGGGCAATTGGAAGACCTGAATGTGCCAGTGGTTGACATGCAAGTTCCTCTGGTAGATATGAGGCGGCCAACCAGAGCAGACATTCCCCCAGCCACACAAGCAGCTGATGCAGGCCCCAGTGAGCCGGTGCAGAGGACTTTGCTCTCGGACTCGGACGAATCCCAGAAGCTCAAATGTAAAATGAAGGATGAGCCATACACAACTGATGATGAATAGCTCAACCATCAATCTGATCTTCGCTGCCGGGAAAGGAACGCAACTCTCTGTTCGTCTCTTCTGCTCTCTATGTCTGTTTGTCATTCTGTCGGTTTATGGGTCCACTATGTCGGTTTATATGTCTACTGTGTCGATTTATATGCTGTCTATGTCGGAACTATGCACCGTCAAAGGTCGCAATGCTAGTAAGGGTGGTAAGCTGATCCAATTTTTGTAACTGTGTTGCTCTGGAAAGGTCCAATATGGGGAAAATGCCGATCTCTCTGGAGATGCAGGGCCACGACCCTGATGTAAAAAATGCTGTAATTTTTGATATTTTGTAATATAAATAGCATAGTCTTACGTAGAAAAAAAAACATTAAATATAAAATATATATATTTTTTAAATAACAATAAATATAATATTACATAAAAGTGTTTATAGATTTGAATGACACAACTTTCAAAAGCATATTAATACATCATGTTTTTTTATAAGAGTTGTTTTTAGGTGTGATTTTTTAAAGTTTCCTAAAATTTCTGGCTCAAGTGGAAAAAATTGTGGTGAAACCTTGACAAATTAAATAGGAGGGCTTTTCAAAATATCGCACTTAAAGACAAATCATTTCTTATATCATTTATTAAATATTAATTACATTTGTAAGCACCTTTATTTTGGAATAGAATTTTTAGAATTTTAATTTAATTTTATTATGTTTTCTTTGGATATAGATTTTCCCTACACATGTTATTTGGTTTATATAATACTATTTAATTAATATTATAGTTTACTTAATTAATATTATAGTTTATTATTCTTAACTAAATGATTTTATTTTTATTATTCTTATTTTAGTTTTTATATAGGAATTAAGTTGTGGTACTTTCCTTATGTTTTATTGATTTTATTTTTTATTTTTTAAGATTAAAATACTTTATTTTTTTAATTGATAATTAATAATTTTTTGGATGTTATATTGAAAAGTGTTTGGGGAATAATTAAAACATTATTAATTTATTTAATTGTCGTTATAATTCAACGACCTGGTATTAATTTTCTCTACATCTCTAAATTATTTATTTACATGTTTAGATCAAACTCTTCATTTTAGTCTCAATGGTTCTTAGTCACAATGATGAACCATATTGGGTGGTTTTCTCTACATCTCTAAATTATTTATTTACATGTTTAGATCAAACTCTCCATCATAGTCCCAATGGTTCTTAGTCCCAATGATGAATCGTATTGGATGGTTTTCTCTACATCTCTAAATTATTTATTTACATGTTTAGATCAAACTCTCCATCTTAGTCCCAATGATGAACCATATTGGGTGGTCCTAAATGGGTCGACCCAATAATTTTGAATGTGATTTTTACCAAAATATTTTCTTGAAACAATATGAATCACAAAAGCCTAAATAGTAGGTATTTAATTTCCATGTAATATTTTGGGATTTCTTGGTAGTATACACGAAACAAAAGGTTGAAATTTATTTTCAAAGTAGTTATGTCATTTTTCTCTTTTAATTAAAGTAATTAATTAAAAAAATGTTATATGAACAAGTGTCATATGGAATGATTTCTGTTTTTTTAGCATGTATAAACCATGATATTGCAACAAAACATATTTACAAATTAAGAATCTCCATGATAAAGTTGGGATAAATCTCCATAATTAAATGTATATATGTTTAGTTATATGTTAATTGTTTTTATAATTAATAATAATTATCATTAAAATAAAGTTATAATTTAATTATTTTTTATAACTTTTAATTTTAACAACACGAGATATTTTTATATTGATGTTTCCACAACTCCAAATTCTACATAAAGAAGAATTCCAAAAATTAACACAACATAAAATATATCATAAAGTAAGTATTTGGGTTCTTATTATGAATCAGTGTTTATGAATTTCCATTTAATTTATATAACTGTGCTACTAATTATTTTAGTGGATTAATTTATAATTGTTAATTTGATTAATACATTAATATCAAGGTCCAATTCAAATTAATATCCTAAAATAATTTTTTGTTGACTTATAATGTAATTATATTGTTTTTATTAATAAAATTGATGGTTTATGGTTGATTTACAACATGGAAAGCCTATTTCTTAATCGAGAAATTATTTAATCATCAACCATGAAAGTAGTAACGTAAATGTAAAAAGAAAATTACAATTTTATACTGTGTAAGAATCATTTGCATATATAATAGAATCATTGTTGTTGTAATCACTATAATATTGTTAAAAATTTATAATTGCAAGTAAATATAATAAAATGAAATGAAACCAAAGATAAATTTAAATTTTGTAGTAACTCAAACATATATTAGACAAAGATAATTTTAATACATGAGAGATAATTATACCTAAACGTAAGTGTACTAAAAAGGGGTGTATAAGTGCCAATAAAAGAAAGAAATGCAAATCGTAAGGGAATGACAAAAAAAAGTAGGTTCCCTTAAACATAAAATCCTTTATAAGAGGGATCAATAAGATCACAATTTAACATAAATGAGAGATGTGGTGTATCTATACACAACTCAAGTGGTGCACTACCTCCAAGAAGGGATAATAAGGTTACATGTACATATTTGATGAGGTTGGCCTTAATCACTTTGTAGTATTACATAAATGATAATAAATGATCAAAGGATTGCCTTAGACACGATACATATAAGGGTTCCATAGCCCCATCTGAAGAATACACCCATAATTCCAACATCGAGCCACCTTAAGTTGAACATGAGACATAGAGAAAAAGCATTATATTATAATATTTACCCCCCACCAATCATGCTCCAAATATTTTGGGGGAAAAGTTCTCAAATTCTGGAAGAATATGACCAACCTAAGTAATGAGGTCCCAAGGTGGAGGTAGAAAACTCTCCTATTTCTTAAAAGGACTCTAATAAAGAAACTTGGTTACATCAATAATTATTGAGATGGACCCGGATGCGGGTGAAATTCAAGAACATTAATGGCGAGCCGACGGAATGACGGCGCTCGGCCCAGCCAGATGGTGGCCAGCGCACCATCCCAAGTTCAGTTATGGCCTCCGCAGACTCACTTAAGGCGAGAGCAGGTCCGCCTGCAGGAAGCCTTTAATGGCCGCTCAGGCCGAGATACGAAAGCTATGCGATTTCACATGGCACCCATCAATCCCTCTGTCTGCCCTCCCTCCTTCAGCATTTGCCCGCTCCAAGCCGAAAACCCCTGCAGTAGAACTATTACAGGAAGACGATGTTGGCTTCTTTGTTGTATTGACTTTGGAAATGGGTATCATTACTCCCATTCCAGGCACTGCCCTTTGAACCCTGTCTAGGAGCCCTCTGTGCATTCTTTGCTTTCCTTCCAGGCCCCCAATTCTCCTGAACTTCTCTCCCGCCACATTGCTATGGTTCGTCACCGCATGAGGAGCCGCAAAGGAGGTAACCGAGGTGGTAGCGCTCGCTCTCAGACAGCGCAAAGCTCTGATCCGCCACCTCCACCTGCCTCTCCGCCTCCTCCTCAGGCCAATTCTCCTCACACTAGCAGTGGCAGAGGTTGTGAGCAGGCATCTATGGCTGAGCACAGAGATTTCCAGCTTCACACTGCGACCTTCCCTCGGCATCCTAATCCGGCCTCCCACTCGACTCACTTCAGGTTCCAGAGCAACCTGAACCGGCCCATCATCACTGCTAATGTCACCATTGTTTTCTCAGAAGAAGAAGATCAACACAGTGCTCCTGTGCGAAACTCTGCAGAGCAACCTCAGGACATTCGCAGAATGGATGTTAGTCGTGGCTCTGAGCAGCTCCCGATGGAAGAAGGCAGGGAAGCTAGGCGTGTTAGTCAGCATGCGGAAGGTGATAATGTAGGCGACACTCAGCAACCAGGTGGCAGTGCTCATGGGGCCACAATTTTGATGGCAATTGCTGGCAGCTTGAGCATCACCCTTCAGGCGAGGGAACCTCCAGGGGGCAGGGCGGAAAGCAACGTGGCGAAGGAAGGTGAGATCTGGTATGGGAACGCGTGCCCCATTATTGAGGAGGCTCCTGACCAGGACGTCCCAATGTGATGCCTCGTGGACACCTGCGCGCCAGCTCAGGGTTCTGATGCTGACTAGTCCAGTCTTTTGCTGTTGTGTCTTTCGTTTACATGGTAGGAAATTCTGTCTTATTTTCAACTGCTTCAGATGGTAATGTCTCAAGTCTTCACTCTGGTTTTGTCGATGTTTTCCCGGTCTTTTGCATGGTTTTTTGTAATGTTAAACTAGTTTCCCCAAATATGGGGTAGTTATGATACTCAGAAGGAACTCTGCTGTTCTCGGCTGAGGCTGCAGCCTCATTGTAATTTTATTTTTGTTTCCTTTTAATAGAATTAGCTTTACAGAGAAAAAAAATAAAATTGATGAGATAGCCCAATTAGAGATAAACCCTAGCCTACCCGCATGACGACTATTTGGTATATGTGGAAGTCAACATCATCCTTACTAAATAATGGAGTAGAACTAATAGAAGCATTGACATTTTCAACATGAGGACTATATCAAACCACCAAAAATAACAACATAATATGCAACATGAGAATTAGATGGATATAAGAGTATCCTAAATAAGTGAAAGAGACATCCACAATAGGAAGGATCTATGATTCATCAATAGAGTCCTTAGTAGCCATAAAATTTTGCTCGATCTCTATAGAAGGAGTACTTGGGAGAGTACTCGTAGAAAGGAGATGAAGAGAAACATCATACTATAAAGGAAAAAGTTCCACTAAACTTGTGGAGTGATAAGAATAGGTATGATCCATGTGTGCATGTAAAGGCCCATTTGAAGAATCTCCTAAAAGAAATAATAAGAGAGATCATGGCACAATGTGTGCAGGAACCTCATAAAAAATAACCTCTTTGGAATCACTCACCCAATGAGTGACGGGATCATAGAGGCGATATCCCTAAAATGCTTCAATGTAACCAATTATGGCAGAATACGATCATGAAGGTGTTGATATGTTTTTCCTCTCATTGAGAGCATGTGCCTATACATAAGATCCAAAGATTTGGAAATGCAAAATAAAATGCTATATTTCCAAACCATTGAGTAAGATAAAATCATATCTTTAACAATGTTATTAATATTTTGATTGATGACACATGTTGTGCAAACAAATGTCTCCCTCCAAAACGAAAGCTTCACATTTTTGGAGTGAATCATGTTGTGAGCCATTTCAATGGCAACCCTATTAAATGGGGAATCATCCACTTTAAATCCATTAGGTTTAGAAACAATAAGAATCAGTGTTAAATATTTCACCTTTAAAGTACCAAAGGATAAAAAACTAGGCAAATCTACAAAAGGAGGTTATAGCCTTGAAGAAGAGTGAAAAAAACCTTACGAATTCCAAGGATACCTTGTACGAGATGCAATGGCCTTGGAGAGGGCTTAAACCTCTAAAAACCCTGAGAAAACCCTTAAAAAGGAGATGATTAGGAATACCCTAGTTCCATAGTCACAAGAGAACTTGGGTGATGCCACTAGATAGTTTTCAAATTGGCTATACAGTTAAGACAACAAGGTTTACGCCTACTTTAATACCACATCCAGATTCACAAGCAAAAGAATAAAAATTGAATGAAACCAAAGACAAACTTGAATTCTTCAATAACCTCGTCATAATCACATTAATGATAGATAACCCTAGTGTGCTAGAGAGAGTAAAAATACCTAAACATAATTGTGACGCATAAGAGATTCACAAATGCTCATTAAAAAAAAAGTGTTAACCATAGGAGCACACCCAAGATATAAGTAAATGCAAGCATATAACACTTGATAAGAGAGATCAAGATGATACAATATAAATGGGAGTTGTGGTGTGTTTATATAAGACTCAAGTAGGGCACTACCCCCAAGACAGGATAATGAGCCTACCTATAGATGTTTGACTAAGTCAACCTTGACCACTTCTTAGTATTAGAATAAATGATGAAAGGATGTCAAGTGTTCATAGCTTGGATGGTTGGGTGGATAGTTTGTTCTCCTTCCCACTAGGATTAAGTTCCACAAATGACATGTTGAGCTATTGTGATAAGGCTAGAAGGGTAAACACCCCCTCGCAGGTGGGACCCCCCTTGTCGGTGTGTCTTTGAATACAAGACAATTATGAAAGGATAATCTTAATTGTGATATATATGAGTGTGTCATAACCTTTCATTATACAATCATATTAGTGAAAATATCATATATCGAAAAATAAAATGAGTACGCCACCTACCCATAAAAGAGGTTCATGATAAGGAAAAAGATAGAATTGTCTAATTTTTCCATTTTTTGGACTTACTATAGACATGATGACATACTAGAACTAATTTTGTTATAGAATTACCATTCTAAAATAAATATCACAATCATCGTTGAAATCATCCAACATCAAACAAAATTCCTAGAAATCGTCTTTCTTAGAGTTAAAACATTTCAAAGTGGCAAACATCCAACAAAATTCCTAAAAATCGTCTTTCTTAGAGATAAAACATTTCAAAGTGGCAAACATCAAACAAAATTCCTAGAAATCGTCTTTCTTAGAGATAAAACATTTCAAAGTGGCATTAGTTAAAGAAATAATTTTCATTATAACAATTTGCCATAACCTAGTTGAATTTTAAATCATTTAATCTCACAATTTCCAACCAATTATATCTAAAATCCAACCTGAAATTTAAACTAAATTATAGATATTAATTCTTAAAATTGCATAATTCAAAAATATTATAGATTTTTCAAAGTGTTAAAATTATTTATATATTTAAGATATATGATTTTAATAATAAAAAGTATCATTTTATCAATCATATAATTTTAATAATAAAAAATTATCATTTCATTAATAATAATTACTTTCATGGGTCTAGAGTATGTTCTAAAACTATTTTTGCTTGACTAAGTGACGAAGGAAACAGGTTAATACCCCAAGACCCAAAGATATTTGGCATAATGAAAGCTTACTACTTTACAGACCATCATCAGATAATTTTAAGTGGTGTGATTTTCATTGAATAATAATGATGAATCAATTGACATTAACAGATAGTAGCCAATGATAACTTTCCTATTACTAATTTGACAACTAAATTATACTAAATTTTCCTACCATTAAAATAAATAAATTAACTAATGAAAGAAAAAAATCCAATCTTTAAACGTATCCACCTACCATACCTAATTTGCCAAAATGCATGACATCTCGCGTTTGTCAAAGTCGACGCTTCGGTGATTAGTTCGCACTTTTCCAACGGTCTCTCTCACTTAACGTAACCTAATATTTGGGACGCCTAACCTCCAAACATCGACCATCAACCGTTGAAGGATCCGATCCAATCACTTAACGAGTAATTGAGTGTTCTACAATACAAGATTAAATTAATGCATTTTATTTAAGGGAATTTGAGTTGGACATTTGTTGGTATGAAATTAGGCAAATGCCCAAACAACAATGGTGACCATTGATTGGGTTAATCTCTTGAGTTACATTTGCTACTTGATTATAAGCAAGGACATAACTTCAAGTTACAATTCTTTCAAAGTTTGAAATAGAGACAAAATCTCATTACATTGCCATATTTGTAACACATAATACTGCTAGGGTGAACGAGGTGTATCTATACATATTATGGTGAGGACAATGAGCTAACACATTTTTGGCTATCCATGCATGCATATGAGTGTATATAAATGCGATGGGCCAGTATACTTATATGTATAATTTTTAGAGGTCAGAGTGCTTATGTGATTTTAGAGTGGTAAATTTATATGCTAAAAGTTCAATAAATTTATCTATATAATATGTAAACACTTTCATATTAAAAATACATTATCACTGGAGACCAAGTCAATCAAGAGAGATAGGTGACTAGAACTTTATGAGTGGGAAATGAGGTTAAGGGTTAAGTGATGGGGAGCTTAAGCCAAGGGGCTAAGCCAAATAATAATAAAAGGCTAAAGTCATGAATCCCATGTTTTTAAGTTCAATAAGTTTATCTATATAATATGTAAACTCTTTCATATTAAAAATACATTATCACTGGAGACCAAGTCAATCAAGAGAGATAGGTGACTAGAACTTTATGAGTGGGAAATGAGGTTAAGGGTTAAGTGATGGGGAGCTTAAGCCAAGGGGTCAAGCCAAATAATAATAAAAGGCTAAAGTCACGAATCCCATGTTTTTATCCCGAGTTCTTAAGACATCTTCTTAAAGTGCCACTTGCCACATTAAACACATGCATATAAAAAATGGGGATTTAGAGTAATTCTCCATTCTACCCTATTATTCTCAAAACGTTGACTATTGTACTTGCTTTGAGAAAAGAGTGACCCTACTACTGTTGCTAGGGAGTGAGTGCACTTTTGGACCTTTGGTTGCCTTGGGAATGGTTGGAGCCCAAGATGGAGGGATGTAGGGATATGATTCCCTGTGTTGGGTTTGTAGGGTATGTGGAAACACTTAAGGTTTGTTGAACTCTTTGATCCACAAGGCCCTAAGACTTCCTCATTAGCTTATGATAAAGCCTTGGAAGGGTAGTGCCACATCTTGAGGGACTATAAAGGTAGAGAAAGGGATGCACTACCTTGGGTTGTGCAAGCTGATGGAGGATAAGGGACTGAAGATTTAAGTGTTATCAAGGTTTTGTATGTTGAAGTAGACTTGCATTCGGTATTGAATATGGACAATAGCCAGCTTTAGATGATCCTTCCCCATAATGGAGTCATAGCCCCAACTCAAGGGTGACCCATTGTTGAGAGTGTTAGAAGATTGGAGCCTATGGTTGGGAGGAACACCTGAGATCTGTAGCTAGTAAGTGCTTTTTATAATATAAGTATTCTTATTATGTGTTTAAATGCTTTTTTGTGTTCATTCTTGCATCCGCATGTTGCTTATGATTATATGTGTTTTTGTTAGTCATGGCATCATAGGTTTAAAAGTCAGTTTAAAGAGGAATTTTGAATTAATCGGTATTATAGGCAGAGTTCGATAGAAATGCACTTCGACCTAGGTGGTTGGGGGGTGTTATAATGTGGTATCCAAGAGAAGGTTGCGGCACTCATGTTGTACAGGCCAAAAGTTCACTTGTAGAAGAAAAGTTGTAGGTTTCCTCCAAATTATTTGATAAATTTCATCAAGGGGAGAAAATGCCATAATTTTGAAATCTAACCACATATGCAAATGATCGAATTTAAATAACAAAGGAGTTACAAGAGATACTAATTGGTATTATTGCGCTAGATTTGGAGTTTATGGAATCAACCATGGAAAAAAGTTATGAAGTGGGACAAAATATCCAAATATGAGTAAAAATTTGGAGCCTAAATAGATAAAAAATGTCTAATTTGATGAATACAAGCATAAAATTAATAGTTGCAATGGTGAATTCCGTAAGAAAAGGATGTATTGCAAGAGTTTAACTTGGAAATTTCGTGTTGAAATAGAAAATAAGCTTTTATTGATAGAATTACAAAATTTGAAATTCTTATACCATGACATCAGTGATGATGTGGCCAAGTGGTAGTGGTAGGTAAATAGGTGATGGATATGCGTCATCGTGAGGTTAATTCAAGATAGAGGGACCTTATCATTGATTGAGCACTTCCAAGCTTGAATTGACTTTGATTCATCAGATCAGATGAATCTCCAAGATTAGATTCTCTCATATGTAAGTGATGTCATTAAATTCCCATCTTCTCTAAGCTTAAATTTTATCTCCACAATTGGATCAAATCAATATTATTCGTCTAATCTTTCAAAGCCAAGTTGCTTGGTTATGGATCAGGTGCTTGCAAGTTGAAAAAAAATTATGGATCATTACTCTATTCCAAATTATGCTCTCCAAATCTAGTTGGTGGGCAAGTGGTGTGCCAAGGAATAAAGGTGTGAAATGAGGTCCACCCATTCAGGTAGCTAGTAAGAGAGTGCAACATGGATTGACATCGGAGTAAGTGGAACCCTTTCATCCCATTGTTGGTTAGAAAGGTGCCACAAGGAAAACATGGTTCAAAAGGGATCGAAAGGGAAAAAAAAGGAGGAAAAAGATATTTGCATAAGTGCCAAGTGTCTAGTCAAACCCATTCGAATTGAAGCCCCACATGTATTAAAAATAGGACAATTTTATTCAATCTTGTTTCTAGACGGTTTCCATGACCTAGAAACTATCATACACTGATAAGCTATTGAGGAAATAAATTATAAAGGAGTTTCTAGTTCAGGGTACCACATCAATAGGAAAGATAACAATTTGTTACAATTTTATCTGAATTTTCAATGTCTTGAACTTTCAAGTCATTTTTTGGGCCCTAAATAGTGATTTTGACACAAAAAATGTTGTATGCGTCACAAGTACATATGGTACCTACTATATAAAATGAAGTGCTTAGTTATAGATTTCCAACAATTTACTACAAGTGCAAAACAAAGTTAGTATGTGAAAGTTGCACTTGAAATATTGTAGAAGGTAATCAAGCGTCAACATACTTCTAAGAGGCATAACTCCTTGTTCAAAATTTAGATTGGGACACAACTGTGAAAATCCATTTGGATGGTAGAATAGATCCAAAAAATCAGAATTTGATTATGAGCATCCAAATTCTCCTAAAATTGGCAGAAATATGCCTACAATAGTACATGAACAACTTGAGCAAAATAGGTCAGACTTCAACAACTTTGCATAACTTTAAGCCTATACCTTGTGTTTAAGTAAATTGGCAATTAATGGAAAGATATTGAGGAGGGGAAGCCATCTATCAACCTAGAATTTTGAATTAATTAGTACATTTTCTTTAGGAATCAAAATAGTGGCATATAGGAGCATAAAATGTCCATGATATTATAAAAATATAGAGTTTTTTCTAAATTTGTTTGTCATTTATTATCTAATAGAATTGGTCCTCTAGCCATGAAGAGGAAGTTAGAGGAATGACTGTCAATATGAGTAAAATACTAAAATAGAATAAAATGGACATGGAGAGGGCAAGTTAGAGAATACTACTTGTTGGATATTGCGATGAGTCTCAAGATGGAGATGCTCACCTATAATTATAATAATGAAAGTCTCATTAGAACCCAAGAGGAGCAAAATCACCTCACCACTCAAATATTACAAAGCTTAAATCATTTGCAGAAGCAGATACACATGGGATTAGATTCAAAGCATGTAGGAGCATACATTTCATTTCAGGAAGGAGGATGCTAGAAGTTCAATACATTATAGGGGTGTTGGTAGGCATCTACGTCACCCACTAAAGCATTAAAGCATGTGGGCTTATATTTCCTTAGAGTATGAAAGTATCCCAAGTATATCACTAGTTAGATATCAATGAAGGAGTTTTGAAATGAATGATCTATAGGGAGAGCTATGGAAAATTAAGCCTCCTACAATTTATGATGACCATAAGAAGGCAGAGGAAGTTGAAGCCTAATTGTTAAGGATAAGCAAGTATGTTCAATTACACAAGTACTCACCAAATTTGGTAGCTAGAATTGCAATTTATCATTTGAAAGGCAAGGCATCAATATTGTGGGATCCATGATGGGCACCAATTTGGCATGTTTCCAACTCTAATATAAGACCTTTTTGGACATATTTTTCCCATTTTCACCTCATCCCAACTATTGAAATTCGAATACAAGCTAGAATTTCTGGTTTTGATAATTACTTGTGACTCACATATATGTGTGTGTGTTTTATTTTTATCATTCACTTCATTGATTCATTTCATCAAACAATTATACATTCAATTATGCAAGTATAAAGAAAATACAGATCACAATGCACAAAGAGACACCAAAAGTTTAGGTCAATGATAAGGGAAAAAACCACAACGAGGAAAACCCATAAATATTTTCATTATAGAATCTGTTAGTGCCTAAATCTACCTCAGGCTGAGAAAGGCAGGATCTAGGGTAACATCAAACCACGCTTAACCCGGTAGCTAGCCCTACCAGGTCAGGAGAGGGCTCTCTCCTTGTCAATCTCAAAAAAGATGGCTGATGAAAGCTTGAGATGACTGATGTAATGACTGATTTCAGCACAAGTGGAATTTTTGAATTTGGCCTCCATTTGCCCCTCCAAAACTGAGTTCTCCCAACACTGCTTCCTGTGTGTCAAAAAAGGGGCAGAAAGGTCATTTTTAGGGTGTTTTTGACCTTTTTGGGGGGCTCAAAACCTGTCAAAATTTCTTGGCCATTGGTGAGCATGCGTACTTTTTCATGACAAATCCAAAAATGTTGAGTTTTCATCAAAAGGAGTCCCCCATCAAAAGTGAGCGCCAGGTGGCGCGACGCATTCGGCAGAAAAACCTGTTTTTTGGCCCAAAATTTCCAAAAATGTAAAAAGTGTCCCAATTTTTTTGAAATTTGGGCTGAGTGTTCTCCATTAGGTGCTATGCTGGGCCAAGGAAGCCTTAGCCAAGATCTGAAGTTTATCTTGCGCTTTTTGCCTCCTCGATCTCTTCTTCAACTTGGCCTTCAAGTTCCTGATTCTAGCTTGGCACACCATATTCCTTGACAAATAGTGATATGCCATGTTTCTCAACATATTTTTCTCATTGATGGCCTTCTCTAGCATCCTCTCCAAGTGCAAGTTTTTTCTCTCAAGCCAAGATTCACGATCAGCTTGGATTTCTTGTTCAAGTGTTGTCAACTTGGTTTTCCTCTTCTTGGCAGCTTGCCGTTTTGCCTTCATGTTTTGGAGCTCCATGATGATTTTTTGATCTTCTAGTTGTTTGTTCCTCTACTCCAAATAGTTAATTATCCACTTGGCTCTTTCCAGATTGAGAGACAAATGATGAATGTCATCTCGCTGCTCCCAAGTGACTTCTTTGAGATTTGAGCTTTGTGAGCCCAAATCTGTGTCATAATCCTGAATGAGGATGAAATTTGCCTCTTGACCTCCTGACGGTACCTCATCATGCAAAAGATTCTTACCCTTGTCCTGTACCTGCTCTACTGATGGCAAAAACGAGACCCCTTCCTCCCCGGGTGGATATAGTACTCGTTTTGCTGCTGTTGCAACTCAGCAAGTGAAGTGGGCTCCTCCCGGTTATGTTTTCCACTTTTGCAAGGCCTCCCTGGTGCATGCATTTCTGTGGGAGAGTCATTGTGTGTCTCTTCATCTCGGTCATAGGAAGGATCAAACTCCATGTTTGCTAATGTGTGAGTTTTCTTGATGAGTATGAAGAGATTTTCGGTGTCTTTGATCTTTTGCTGCCAAGTGTATGAAAATGTATGAGGGACTATGAAGAGAGAGGGTAAGAAGGATTTTGGGAATGTTTCTGACTGGAATTTGGGGAATTGAAGGGTTTTAGGGACATTTTTTAGGCTTTTGGGATAGCAATTAGGGTTTGGGAATTTTGTAGCTAGGGTTTGGGATAATGGGAATTGGGGATAGGGGTGAATGATTTTAGGGATATGAGGGATAGTAAAATGGGTTAATGAAACTAGAAAAGAAGTGAGGGAATAAAAGGTGAGGGAGTGATGGCAACAAAAACAAATTTACAAACCCTAAGTAATCATGTTTTGGACAAAAATTGCAAGGAGGTAGGGTTTTGATTTTTTTTTTACTAAATCATCATAAACATCTTAAGGCACACTTTCATTGGCACTTGAAGAGTTGTTGACTTACCTTGGACTGGAGGAAACCAAGCAAATTGAGAATTTGGATGAATTCGTGGTGAAAAATGGCTTACATCTCTATGCGTCGCGCCTCCTGTATGCGCCGCGCCAGTATAGTTTTTATACTGTGGAAGGCGGCCCAATGCGCCGCGCCAGCTCTATGCGTCGTGCCGCTCACCCAATGCGCCGCGCCCCCGAAACTGAAACTCTTTGCTGCAATTTTGCTACCACGAGCTTGCTCTAAAACTCTCTTGCTCTTTTGGATGCAAATGAGTCTTTTAAACACAAGAAATAACTTATACACCAAAGACTTTAATTTTTCACTTCATAAAACCCACTTTTGTAATGTTTACATTTGACACTTTCTTTTCAAACTCTGTTTTAGGCAGTTTAGCTTTATTTTGCCTCTGATTAACTGATTGACTTGATTTTTTGTTTGCCTTGCAGTGGATGTAGTTGCTAAAGCTTGGTAAGGTGACCAGGGTTGCCACTAGAACTGTTACATATGAAAAATTGGGATTACACCAAATTATATACATGAAAAGATAAAATACTCTGTTTTTCCTCAAAACAGAGTTTTGAGGAAAAATTCATTTCTGGGCATATGATGATGGAATTTATTGGTACTGGAACTTTATTCAACCTCCCCATGCCCCTGATGACCGTTGTTGGACCCTTTGAAGACCTTATTGACCGTTGTTGGACCCTTTGCAGGTAAAGGGCCTGAGGGGAAATGTACAATAAGCCACTACTGTCAGATGATCCATGATCCTAATGGAATGCAACTGACCAAGCGAGACACCTAAAATGCAATGCAATAAGAGAATTTGATCACTGACGGAGGGGTGAAGATACCGACACTAACAGAATCATTGTCAACAAGAGAGAAATCCATGTTATAGGAAAACTGACCAGTATGGTAGTATGAAAACCCAAGTGCCAAGTCAACCCTTCCATATGTTTGTTCAGAATACAGTCCACAAGATGTCACATCTCTGGCACAGGATTGTCCACAAGACTACCCCAAATTTTTGCCTCTATTCCAACCATAGAACCTTTATCTCAACCTCATAAAATTCACATAAGATGAATGCCTCAAAATTTGCATCAAAGAGATATTACCTCAGACTTCACATTACAGAGAGATTGCCTCAGACTTCGCAGTTGTTGAGCCTCAAACCTGCACCTTCCTATACACCCTCTCAGCCTTCTTTTTCCACTTACTTCATCCACCAAGCTGTTAAAATCATTGCATTATAGTCTAAAAAGGGATTTTTACATGGTTTTCTGACTATGCTTATGACTGTTGTTTGGTTTAGATTTTTGTTCAGACAGCTACGGAAACTTGTCAGTTTCCGCAGCCAGCACAGGTTTCCGCAGCCAGCACAGGATTCCGCAGCTATTTTGTTAAATCTATGCTACAGGTGTCGTATGAAGAAATGAGCCACATGGGCAAGCTACAAGTGACGGGTACATGGAACGTGTCCCTTCAAATCAGCCAAATCATCCATAGAAGGTCACGGTCAACAAGGGTCAAAGGCAAAGCCAACCAAGGATTTTAGCGGTGGCACGTCTCTGTTTTGAGCATGTGAACGTTTACATGGCACAGTCCTCAGCCCACGAAGACACCGGCATACCTGGAGATCATCCCCGTAACCTGCTACCACTCCGAAGCTTTAATAGACATGATGACAGTTACGCTAGATCTCGGCCGAGGAGATCTACGCGTCCTTGGCAACACAGTTAATAGCATAGGATTCAGTTAGTTAGTTTCAGTACTTTTTCATTATAAATAACGCGTTGATGAACGCTGTGTAGAAGCTTTTGCGATGTAATTTTTGGAACTGTTTCTATTAGCACCCCACTGTACTTTGTTTTATATATGTTGCTGCTGCTTTAATACATGAGAAGACTACTTTGCTGAGCTCGTTATTGTGACTGTTCGTTGACTAGCTGAGGTGGCAGAGGGCCCCTGCGCACTAAAGCCCTGTATAGTTGTTTTCATTATGTTTTTGTCTTCATAATCATTAGCTTGTATATAACACGCTGTTTAGATGTTTTTAAATTCACTACTGTTTACATGCTCACTTCCGTTTTTATAGCTGTCAGCTGATCAATGTTTTTCTGCAGGTTTTCTTAAGCAGCCCGGGCAAATTTTCATCTTTTTGATAACTATTGACATATGAGATCATCTTGTCCTTCCTGCTAACTTTCATTTTCTGAAGTTTAATTCCAGCAATGTTTTTTTTTTCAAGTTGTGATTTGCTTATTTATTTTTCTGTTACTTGGACATCATACTACTCATCAGTTTATGGTTTCTTTCTATAGTCAAGTGACTCTATTAGTAAGAAATCAGAATATTACTTATTGTAGTGTGATTTAGTTATCATATTGCTTAAACTCATTCATGATTGCTTCCCACAAGGTAGATTGAGCTGAAGGGTAAAGGATCAGAAGAGTTGAAGTAGTGTGATTAGTTGCCTTTTCTGCAATTTAATTTCTTGCCATCTAAGATATCATATTGCTTGACTTGTTCATGATTGCTTCCCACAAGGTAGATTGAGCTGAAGGGTAAAGGATCAGAAGAGTTGAAGTAGTGTGATTAGTTTCCTTTCTGCAATTTAATTTCTTGCCATCTAGATATCACATTGCTTGACTTGTTCATGATTGCTTCCCACAAGGTAGATTGAGATGAAGGGTAAAGGATCTGAAGAGTTGAAGTAGTGTGAATTAGTTGCTTTGCTTTTAGTTTGAGTTGCTTTAAGTTCAGTTTTTACTTTCTTTTTCATTCAGCAGCAAGGACACTGGGCCATTGTCATTAGTTCACTGTTTAATACATTGATTTCCTCTTAAGAATTGATTTCATTACAGTTGTTTTAAAGCTTTCTTTTTGAGCACTTTTAAGTTTTGGAAAATCATTGTAGAAATCACCATCACCATCCATACTTAACTTTCATTTTCGCCATCACACATTAGGGAAAGATAAATCCAAAAACAAACTAAAAAACTCAAAAACGACAAAAGACTAAGGAAATGGTTATCTAGTACATATAGTACACTTCACTTCGTCAGTTTATGAACCCCGGATTGACATTTTAAATAGCAATTTAGAACACAATAAATTGACCAAACAGCAATATCCCATTATTCCACAGATTCATATTGGCCTCATATTTGCCTCATTCGTATGCCTCAGACTTCATTTTAACAAATGATATATTGATCCTTTTGGAGGAGGAAAAGTAGGAATTTATAGTTGTTTTTTCATGTGAAAGTGTGCTTCTCTTGGGCAAGCCAACTTGACAAAATGGAGGGTTGACTTGACCACTTGGGTTTGACCAAAAAGAGATGTATAAAATTTAATTCTTTTATTTTCTTTATCCTATATATATATCTATCTATATATATATATATAATTAATGAAATAAAACTTCATCGTTATGTATATGATACTTATGATAAAATAATTTTATCTTTTATAATAATTAAAATTTATATAGATTTGATTATATCAGTGTTAATAGGATGGTTGACTTCCTAATGTTACACCCTTACTCTCTTTTTATTCATTGAAAAAATTAAAATTTATAAAATATCAAAATTTTCAATGTTTTATGAAATCGTGGAAAAATAATTTCATACTCTATCTATTATAAGTTTTGGAGCCTTTCTGGGCATATTTTTTAGTTGAATTTGCCTAGAATTTTGGTAGGGATTTGTTGGAATCACATGTTTGAGTTGTGAACTCCCCACAATCTAAGTGCCCCTATGTTTTTCAAGGTGTTGACTCCATATATGTAGTCAAAAACACATTTTAAACAACAAAATATCACAATTTAACCAAAAATTGTTTTGATGAATTCTAGCCAAAATCTCCAAAACTTATAATATTTAAACAACGCCAAAAAGAAAAAGAAAAAAAATCCACATCAAACTCCCAAAATTGAAAAGGGGAATAAATTTTTTATATTATTAACTATCATTTATTATGATTATTATTGAACTTCATCTTCATTTTAATTTTAATTACTCAAAAAACAAACTTCATCTTCTTTTTAATTGAACTGATAGGCACTCTACATTCCGGTATGGATGACATGTCGTAATGTCTTGCCCTATCCTGTTAAAAAATTTGACTTTGTTAAATTACATAAAAATAGAAATTAAGCTAAAAAAATAAAATTTATATTTATAATTAATAATTAAACAAGTTCGATGAACTGAGTTTTTAGGAAAAATTGACATTGAGGTCCAGCATACCGGTGCTCTACAATCTGAACTGTGGTTTTGTGTTAGGGTTTTGTCGCCAGTCACCATGGCGGGACGCGGAGGAGGGAGTTCTGCTCCCTCCTACAGTCAAGTGGTTGCGGACAGAAGCAAGGGAGCTAGATCGCATCGGTTCAAGAAACCAACAGAGGTGGTAGCAGAGGCTATTAACACAGAAAAACCAGAAAATATCAAACCTCGTGGACATGAAGAGGATCATGAGGAAGCTAGTAGGGAGAAGAGGACAGAGGGTAGCAGTCAGAAACTTGCTCTTATGAGTACAACAGGGGTTTGTAAACCCAAGTCGACCATTATTCCTCAGGTCGTTTTAAGTGACCCAACGCTACAGGTGCACAAAGATCACATGGCGAAATATGCAGTTATATGCAAATTTATGGGGATTTGGCCGACAGAGAAGGCTTTGAAAGCATGGATAAGGAACCACTGTAAACCAAAGGGGGGAATAAACCTTCACCTTGGGTCCAAGGGCTTCTTCATAGTGGTGTTCACAAGCTTAGAGGATAAAGACAGAGTGTTCGAGGGAGGACCCTATTTTTACATTGTTGCAGGCCTTTACATGCGACCATGGGTGATGAACTTTGTCCCAGAATGAGAAACTTTCACATCGGTACCGGTATGGATAAGACTTTACTCCCTTCCTTTAGATTATTGGCTGCCGAAGTCTCTAAAGGCTATCGGCAACAAGATAGGGCATTTTATAAAGATCTCAGATGCTACTCTAAGAGGCAAATACACTTCCTTCACCTGGATATGTGTGGAAATGGACTTATTTGGGGCACTTCCGGATGCGATCATTTTAGAAGTGTATGATGAAGAATGGATGCAGGTGGTGGACTATGAACACGTCCCATTTAGGTGCCGTAAGTGCCATGAACACGGGCACCTATACAAGGATTGCCCATTAAACAAACCAGAGAGCTACACGAAAAATACCACAGGCAAAGATCCCAAGGGTTTTACTAAGGTTGGGGGTAAAAGTAAAGGAGGAAAGCAGTACCAAAAGAAAATTAATGAGGACGGACAACTGAGCCACAATAGTTTCAAGATCTTAGAAGAAGAAGTTGGAAACAATGGGACAAACCAGGAATCGAAGAATAATCCCACTAAGAAGGAAAGGGATGCTAACATGGAGGATATACCAGAGAACAACCAACACTAAGATGATCTATCGAGCATTATGGAGCTCAGTAGGGACCATGAGATGACCCCAAGTGAGGCTGGAACAAAGGACCATGAACTGCAGGAGATTCTAGAGAGGGAGAATTTAGATCTAGAAAAGTTTCTGGAGCAGGGAATCACCAAAGGGGTAGACTCCCTGCCAAAAGAGGAGTTTGACAGGGTTCAATAGCTCTTCCTCTAGAGATCACAATCGAAGGGTTCTAGAGTCAAAATAAACCATGATAGCCAGGAGAATATAGGGGTGAAAACAATGGAGGATACATTGATGCATTCTTCCAAGAACCCAGGTAGGAAAAGAGGAAGAAAAAAACAGAATGAGCTGCTGACCGAATGTGGGAAACTTATGATTAACTCATGTAAGATGAGAGATCTTACCAATTACTCCTTTACAAACCTTTCTTAATGAAGCTTACAACTTGGAACATTAGGGGTCTAGGAAGTAAAAGGAAACAAATAAATCTTAGCAGTAGAATAAAAGAAGAAAAACCAGATATGGTTTTTATTGAGGAAACAAAATGTTCGATGGACAAGATCAAAGAGATACACAAAAAATGGTTAATCAAGTATGAGTATTTTGAGGTTAAAGTGGCTAACTCAGTAGGGGGGATTCTTACGCTATGGGATCCCCAGAAACTTGGAATCCTGGATGCTGAAGTGTCTAAGAACTATCTATCGTTGGTGATTCAACCTTTGGGTGATAAGGAGATCTACATGATCACAAACGTCTATGGTCCTCAAAAACTAGAAGACAAACTCAAGCTTCTCACCTCCCTTGAGGAGCTGAGAGAGAGATATCCTAATATGTCCTGGATTCTGGCAGGGGATTTCAATATGATCAGATCTCTTACAGAGAAAAAAGGTGGTACCAGAAAACTAGGCAGAGACTCCATTGCCTTCCAGAACTTCATAAATAACATGGGGCTAGTGGACACTGAAACAATAAATGGCACTTTTACCTGGAACAATAAGAGGGGAGGGGCTTCTTAAGTCACCTCTAAACTAGATAGATTCATAATCTCAGAGGACCTCCTTCTCACAGGCCTTGACATGTCAGCTTTATCCTTCCCTTTGGAGGCATGGACCACTGGCCTCTCCAGCTTGAAGCTACTTTTATGGGTACACCGAGGAACACACCTTTTAGGTTTGAAAATGTCTAGCTCTCTCACCCTGACTTCACTAGCAATATTGAAAAATGGTGGATGGAACATATGCCAGTTCAAGGCACTAAAATGTTCTTGCTACAACAAAGACTTAAACACATCAAATCCAGGCTTAAATATTGGAACAAAAAAGAGTTTGGGTAATATTTTTAAAGCCAAAAGAGAAGTTGAGCAGAAACTCCAGATCAGATCATCATCACAGATGGTTTTACCGAGGAACGAAAAACTCAAGCTGACTCTCTTCAGAATGAATGGGAAGATCGATGCATGCAAGAGGAGATTTTTTGGAGACAGAAATCAAGGGTGCAGTGGATTAGAGAAGGAGAAAGAAACACAAAGTTTTTTCATAAATCAGCCTTGGATCACAGGTTTTAAAACTTAAAGATTCTCAAGGGAAAGAGCTTGTCTCTCACAAAGAAATGGAATCTGTCCTAGTTCAACACTTCCTTAGCATAGCAGAGGAGCCTCTCGTCGACAGATCTCTGTTCATTAACAATTTCACAAAGTAAATTCCTAAGATTGTAACGAGGGAAGACAACCACAATCTTAACAAGCAAGTGTCTGAAGAGGAGGTCAGTGAAGTTATTAATGAGATGCAAAATGGGAAAGCTCCTGGCCCATATGGGTTCAATGTGGACTTCTTCAAAGCTTGCTGGAAAATAGTCAAACAAGATATCCTTGATGTTGTGGAAGACTCAAGAAAATCCAAAACGGTTTTGAAGGCTCTTAATGCCTCTTTCATAGCTTTGATTCCAAAGCAGGAAAAAGCTATGACACCGGATAGATTCAAACCCATAGCTTTATGTAATGTGGTGTACAAAATTATTTCCAAAGTGATCGCTAACAGACTCAAGCCCCTTCTTCTAGCTCTTGTCTCAGAGGAGAAAACTGGTTATGTGGAAGGAAGACAAATTCTCAATAACATCATACAAGCTCACGAGGTGGTACACTCTCTTAAGAGAAATAAGCAAGCTGGTATGATCATACAACTTGACCTAGCGAAAGCTTATGATAAGCTAAGCTGGTCTTACATCAGGGCAATGCTAAGAGCTTATGGCTTCGACCACAACTGGATAAGATGGGTTATGGCCCTTATATCCATGGCTAGTTTTTCCATCTTGCTTAACGACTTTCCCTCTATAACCTTTATGCCTTCCAGGGGTCTCAGACAAGGGGATCCGCTCTCCCCCTTCCTCTTTGTTCTCATGATGGAAGGGCTAAGCAGAGCGATCAAAATGGCAAATGCTGAAGGAAGAATCCAGGCCCTGAAACTTACCCTGGATGGTGCTGCTTCTACTCATCAACAATTTGTGGATGACACAATGTTGCAGGGTATTCCCATGGTCAGGGAAGCCAGAGCTTTCAAACAAATCTTGAACGACTTTGCTATGGCCGCTGGTACAAAGGTAAGCCTTGACAAATCAAAGGTTTTCTTTTTGAACACTGACATTGCTATTCAGAGGAACCTCACTAGAATTCTCGAGTTTCAAAGGGACCAATTACCTTCCAAGTACCTTGGAATACCTCTTATGGACAAACCTCTAAGAAAGGGAGTGTGGGATCTGGTAAATAATAAACTCCAGGACAAGGTCAGGAAATGGACATGCAAGTCTTTGAATTTAGCGGGGTGTCTTGTGCTCACAAAGGCTATCCTGCAGGCTATTCCCATTTTCATGTTTTCAGCTCTTCCTGCTCCTAAAGGAGTTATGCAACAGATTATGAGTATTCAACGAGATTTTCTTTAGGGCAAAGGGGAAGAGAAAAATAAGTGGGCTTTGGTAGCTTGGGACAAGCTCTGCAAACCTAAGTCCCATGGTGGTTTGGGGCGTCATGACCCTGAAAGCCTCAACAGAGTTTTAGGAGAAAAACTTTGGTGGAGGTGGCTTAAGGAATTGGCAACCCCTTGGGCCAAGCTTTGGAAACAGAAATATGCAAATAATTGGCAGGAGAGGGATCATATCCGAATGTCAGGGCTCATCAAGGGCTCCCACATTTGGAACCTTCTTGGTAGAATAGAGCCAGTGTCCAGCAGCATAGTTTCTGGGAGATTCGAGCTGGGAACCCAGCACGGTTTTGGGAGGATAATTGACAGCAGGAACCAAATTTGTTTAGGGAAGAACTAACCGCTCTCAAGAATGACACTGACAACAAAGGTTTACTTATGGTAAATGAATTCTAGGATCAGGTAAGGAACAATGGTAAATGGAGAATATGGAAGGATCTGGGTTATAGTGAAGAGAGCCCTTTGAAGGCCTAGGCGGTTTCTCTTGATCTTGACTTGGAACAGAGGAAGATTTTGGTGTCATCATCTTCTGGCCAACTGATATGGGGAAGAAACATTGAAGGCAACTTTAACCTCAAAGAAGCTAAATGAATTGCCCTAGGGTTTGATTATCAAAACCCTGATCAGGTATGGAAGGACCTTTGGTAGAACCCGCATTGGATGAAAATAAAGTTGTTTATGTCGTTGGTTCAACAAAAGAAAATTATAACTTGGGAGAATCTTCTGAAAAGGGGGTTTGTTGGCCCACCCAAATGCCATCTATGTGGCTTACAAGAGGAGACGATGGAACACTTACTCAACCTTTTCCCATTCACCTCTACCTTGTGGGATTGGGTGGCCTCAGACTTCAGGCAAACTGACAGGGACAGACTCAGCATCACCAACACTTTGAAGAATTGGAGGAAAGACTTCTTAGGCAATGAAATCATAAAAAAAGCTTGGACTTTGGTTCTAGGCTTTATTATTTGGGATGTCTGGAAAGAACGCAAGGACAGGATTTTCAAGAACAAAATAGGCTCAACCCATACATCATTGCAAAAATATTACGACAACTCAAAGACACAGTTGGAGCCCTTATGTGGAAACTTCTTGAGATCCCTCCTTTGCCCCAGGATGCTCGCATACTACTGCAGTTGGGTCTCCATTCGCTAGTTCCCCAGGGCATAAACAAGGGTGTGAGCGAAACAACTACTGGTAACGACAGCTGGCAGCCTCCTCCTCATGGTTTTTCGAAAATCAATATAGATGGAGCCTCTAAGGGCAACCCAAGGATGGCTGGATTTGGCGGGGTCATAAGAGATGAGTAGGGGCGCATAAAGGATATCTTTCATAGTCATTTGGGGAATACCACTAATAACATGGCAGAGCTCATGGCCTTAGAGCAGTGCCTGGAAATCCTGATCGAGTCAAATTTACACAACGCCATCATTGAAGCAGACTCTAAATTGGTCATTAATGCAGCCAAGAGGATATGTAATGGAACGACACCTGGAAAAGTATCGAAACAATGGAGGCTATCACGAATCTTTTAGCATATTCATTCCCACTTGCGAACCCTGAGAACTATCAGCTTCGCAAAAGAAAAGCCAATATGCTAGCTAATCGTCTGGTGAATGAAGGAGTGATTTGTAAGGAAAGTTATATTAGGTACGCTTGGGATTCAACACCCTCGGGGAAATTGCGTGATGATTTTCAAAGACAGGCGGCCAAAGACATGGAGCACTTCTAGACCATGAGTAATGAGCAGGAGGAAGACTAGTGGAAGTAGGAGAGAGCGGAAGTAGGAGTCAATCCTAACCGTTGATCCCACAAAGAATGCTTAAGTTAGAGCTAACTACAGGGGAGGAGTACATGGTAAATAGCGGGCTAGTTGAAGGGCCGCCAACCATAGGTTTTGATGGCCTTCGTTATCGAATGGCTATCGGGTTGGAAAATGATCGGAGGTTAAGTCTACAAGCGGACCCGAAGATTTATAGATCAGTGGTTTATAATCTTTATCAGCTCCGTAAAGAGGGTAAAGGTCGCGCTAGTTTCTGATCCGATATCTTTGAAGACTGTCGGATCAAAAGGGGCTTGATCGTATGGATATCGGGTTTTAAAAGTGATCGAAGGTTAAGTCTTAGAACGGACCCGAATTTTTATAGACCAATGGCTTATAATCCTTATCGGATCCGTGAAGCAGGTAAGAGTCGTGCATGTTGTCGGGGTGATATCATTAATGACCGTTGGATCATACGAGATCTTGATCGAAAGGATATCGGGTTTCAAAATGGGAGGAGGTTAAGTCCAAGAACGAACCTGAAGTTTTATATATTTTTAGTTTATTTTCTCTGTCGGCTCCGTAAAGGAAGGGTCACGTAAGTTTCCGATGCGATTTCTTTAAGGACCGTTAGATCACTGGGGTTCTTATCGAATGGCTATCGGGTTGTATAATGGTCAGAGGTTTATGTGTAAGATTTATGTGTAAGGTTTCAGGTTTTGTTGACCCTGTTGATTGTTAATCATCCACGGGTATGTCTTTTGTTGGTCTTTACACTTGTAAATACGTGTACCATATGTAATATTTCTATCGGTTAATTGAAGGCTCCACTCTTACTTGACCAAAAAAAATAATTAAACAAGTTCATAAGTGGATCTCTGGTTTGTGGAAACCTCTATTGTCTAATGATTTGAATATTTTCCCACTAACATGAGATTTTTTTGTTGTTGTCTTTAATAATCCCAAGGATAAGAAGATTATTTCATATTTTTGGCCTTGGTAATGGGGTAGCGTTGGTCTCTTGATGCAGCCCTATTCTCCTTCATTTGATCTGGTTACGACGACAATCTCCTTGGCTCTAGTTTTGGTAAGGATTTTGAACCTTACCTTGCATCTTTGGAATCTCCCTTTATTAACATCTATTGAGAATACAAAAGGGAAATTTTATTGCCAAAGTTAAGATACTGAAAATTTCCTCAAGACCTCATATGCTCAAATATGCATGAATATGGATTTTAATAAAGGATTTCTCACCAAAATTAATTTAACAACTCTAGATTATGTATGGGTTTAGAAACTTGATTATGAAAATGTTTCACTTTGATGCTGAGCATGTTATGCAACAAGGCATGTAATTGAGAATTTCCATAAACAATTACGAAATAATGGAGCTCGAAAAAATTGTCAGAGGCTCAAATGGTGGGAAGGCACTTAACCCAAACATTATATTATATTCAAGGAAGAAGAGACCCAGGATAAAGAGAAAGCAAAAGAAATTCAAGAAGAAGGGCATGTCAAATAGGATTCACCAGAGGAATCAAAAAACAAGCGGGAAGAAATACATGTCAAAGGGGATCCACCGAAATCAGAATCAGAAGTGGCCCATCAAACCCTAGAAAATCCTGGTTTCTCCATTGAACTCTCAGGAAATATGATTGAAAACGAGATTTCTTGGGTTGATCAAACAAATGAAAAAAATGCCAAAGGAAACAATTCTCACTCACTAAAGGGTGACTAAGAAAAACATGGGTTGGATCCAAGTTGGAAAAAAAGCTAAAGTATTTCACTAAGGAAATCGAGAAGCTAGTCAAAATAAAATAAAAAAGCAACAAAAAATAGAATGTAAATGTAATTGGATCTTAAGAGTATTTTGGAAAATCTTTAGCCGAAAAGGGAACAATTTTTTTGTATTATGGGGTACTCGCTTGAGGGTTTGGATTGAGCCACCATGCTCAATCTCAAACCCGCAAGGATATTGACAACTCTCAAGAAATGTAATGGTTTGGGCCAGATCCAAACCTTCTTTTTAAAAAAAACTCTCATATCTATTTCATTAAAAATAATAATAATACTGATAACTAAACCAACCTAGATCCATCTTAACTCTAGATCTACCAAGTGTGAAGATGGATCATTTAAGATAGATCTACCAAGTACCAAGAGGGATCAAATCTCTTAAGGTGCAAAACTCTTCTAAAATAAAAAGAGATTTGATCTCTCTCAACCATAAATTTAAAATTAAAATAAATCTAGATTAATTTTAATTTGCTCGAAAAATAAAAATAAATCTACCCTTAACTTTTTAACCACTTATCCCTGCAACTAATCTAAAAAAACAACTTATACCATAGCAATTTGGTATTCAAGATCATTAAATCTCCAACAACTTAGTTATTACAACTAATATACGAAACAACTTATATACCATAGTAATTTGGTATTCAAGATCATTAAATTTCTAACAACTTAGTAATTACAACAAATATACGAAACAACTTATAGCATAAAAATTTGATAATCCATATAGAGGGAATTAATCATATACTAGTTAAAAAACTTAGTAGCACGGTTTTAAATTTTAATCCACATCCTATTAAATATATTTTTATGTATCGTTTTATTATTTTTTCTGGAGAAAAAATCGAACTTTCCATTAAGGCAATAAACAGTTACATAGTATATGCACTAATGCATTTAGAATACTATATGCTCATCGACAAAAAATAGAGTGTAAAGCTAGGCTGGTAAGCAAATAAACATACTTCTCCCAACCCAATATATGAAAAAAGGTGTTGATTCAATTTCCCAGGCCTCCTCATATGTGAGGAAAACAACCCAAACAGGAAATGAAGCAGTTACTGTCATGTTGCAAAAGTTTTCTTTTTAAAAAAGCATAGTAAAAGACAAGGGTTTTAATTGTTTCTTTAAAAATCCCTGTTTACATCTCGATCAAAACCAAAGTATAGTTTCATACTGAGGACCATGAAAAAAAAAAAAGAGAAACTGGATATAGAGCTTCAAAGCACAAACGGTGGTTGATCCGACACACGGATCATATCTAGTTCTATTTCTTTTATGCTCCAGCCGTCCACAACCTGTTGTAAACCCTCCTTAGATAGGAGGTCTGCGACCGTGTTCCATTCCCTGTAAATATGGCACACAGTAATTGAATTAAAATGTTGTTTCAAATTTAACACTTCTTCTAACAAGGGACTCAACATATAGTTTTGACATCTGAATTCTCCATTAAACCGTTTGATAACATTTTGTGAGTCACTGAAAATTTGAACCGATCTCAAACCCAGGTGTATATGCTAGCAAAGTAAAAGTGTTTGAAGTACATAATTGTTGGTTCCTGCTTCAAGGCCCACCAAGGCTTTTAAGGTTTTTTATGCATTTATATGGATTACTATTCCTGCCCCACATATATTCTGATGATCAGAGGCACCATCAAAATATGCCCAAGGTATATCTCCCCTGATCTGTTCCTCCCTTATCCCCCTCTCATTTGTTTTTGGGATTGGTAAGGCCATGCTCTCATAAACTGAAGTGCATTCAATCTCAATGTGCTCATGTGATGGTTCTAGGTCCTTGAAAATACTCTTGTTCTAGGCCAACCAAGTGCCCCAAGATATTATTAAAGGTAAATTTTTCAGATTTTCCTCTGGAGTGTCATTCCACCATTTTTTTCACACTTCTCTAATAATTTCTCCATCCCACCCCTGGGTTTTCTCCCTCAACCTCAAAGTCTCGAGCCATACTCTTTTGTTGAAAGGACACTTTAGGAACAAATGTTGCGTCGAATCCTCTTATATCTTGCACAACGAGCACCAACTTGGTCCTATCTTATTTCTTTTCTAAAGATTGTCCCATGTTGGTACTTTATTCCTTAGAATACACCAAAAGAACATTCTTGCTTTAGCTGAGCATTTTAATTTCCAGATGGGTTTAGACCACCACTCTAGCTCGGCCCATCCTTTCTTTGACATTAAATAATTGTATCCATACTTTGGTGAGTATTTTCTTGTGGGTGCATGAACCCATCTCAGTTTGTCTAGATGATTTCTAAGGCGTACATTTGATCTTCGAAGTTCCTTGAGAAAAATTTTCCATTCCTCAACCCATTGGGGCTCCAGATGTAGGTCCCTCCCTGTAAGCCAAGCTTGATGATAGATTGTTGATTGTTCTACCTTCTTTATTTAACACAAGTTATAAACCCCTCTCGATTTCAAATGATCGATGATCTCCCGAGATAGGGCATATCCTTCATTGCATCCCGCCCATGGATCCTGTCCCACCGTTATTTGCTCTCCATTCCCAGCATGATAGGAGAGCTCTTGCTCAATGATCTTGATCGAATCCAGTGTTGCTTTCCACACAACAGAGGCTTGGGGGTATCTCTTATCCGGCTTTCTAAGCCACGCATCCATTGAGATTGGATCAATATATTTCCTTTTGACCACCGTCGTCCATATATTTTCCATTGATATAAGCCTCCATCCAAATTTTGCTGCTAAAGATGGGGTGAAAGCTAAGAGGTATTTTATACCCCACCCTCCCCATTCCTTTGGTCTTGCCACTTTCTCCCAAGCCACCCATGGGAGGACTGAGTCCTCTTTTGAATCGACTCACAAGAATCTGCCGCATACTTTCCTTACCCTCACAAGAATTCCTTTGGGAACCCATGTTAAGGCAATCCAGTAATTGAGATTGCCATGAGTACTGACTTAATCAATACCAACATTCCCACTCTCGATAACCATTTGTAGCTATAGTGTTTTACCATGTTCTCGATTTTCGCCACCAACCAAAACAAATCCTATAAGTATCTGGCTTTAAATGCAACCCCAGGTATTTGAAACTGTCTGACATCATATTTTCCTCATAGGGAAGGTCCTTTGATATCCTTCTAATCTCTGCCCTTGAGAACCCTTCAAGTATTAAGGAGGATTTTTGAATATTAATGCACATTCCAGTGACTTTTAAAAATAGATCAAGGATTGTTTTTAGCTAACGAGTTTCACTCATGCTTCCATCACCAAAGAGAAGTATGTCATCAACAAACAAAAATTGAGATATATGAAGGTTGATATACACTTCAATGCCTTTTATATCACCTCTTCTCCTTGCTTCTAAGATCACATTATTGAGTCCCTCTGTTGCTAGGAGAAAGAGTAGTGGAGAGAGGGGGCATCCTTGACAAAGGCCCCTTTGGCTCTGAAAAAAAGATGTGGTCACCCCATTGATCAGGATTGCAAAACTGATATTTGTCATACATGCCATCACCCAGTTTATGAACCCAATGTTAAACCCCAGGTGAGTCATTAACATTCTAATGTAAAGCTAGATAATTCGATCGTATGCTTTGGAAATATCTATTTTGACAATTTCTTCTTTTCTCCAACTCTATTTGATGTTATGTAAAGTTTCTTGTGCTACCCCCACTGCTTCATGGATCTGTCTACCATCCAGAAACCTAAATTTCTCTTTTGATATGTTCCTTGAGAGAATAGGTTTCAATCTAACTGCTATTACTTTTGCAATAATTTTGTAAATGCAATTACATAGGGATATAGGTCTGAAGTCCTCAAAAGACGAAGGATCCTCCGTCTTCGGAATTAAGGCCAAAAAGGTGGCATTGAAAGGTTCATATATCAATCCTTTTACCCGAGATTCTTCAACTACCCCTGTAAGTTCATCCCCAATGGACTCAAAGAAATGTTGAAAAAACTCCACAGTCCATCCATCTGGGCCTGGGCTCTTATCCTTCTGCATTGAACTTAAAATCCCTTTGACCTCCCCTTTTGTCACTGCACCGATGATAACTTCATTCTCCTCCTCCTCTATATACCTTGGGAAGTTTTTAACAATCCTAATCACCTCCGTGATAAAAACCTCAGCTGGAGCTTTAAAGAGTTTTTTAAAATGGTTCCTTCCAAGGAGGGACAGATCCTCCAAAGACTTAGCCGAAATTCCTTCCTCTAATTTTAGACCCCAGATAGTGTTTATGTTTTTCCGGCCTTTGGCATAATTCTGGAATAATTTTGAATTTTCGTCCTCGACTGTCAACCAAGTATCTCTACTTTTTAATCTCCATTGCTCTTCCCTATTTGTGATATTTTTCCTTCAATTGGTTTCCAGCTGCTTGATCCTATCCCTCTTCTCTACTTACTCATATCCATCCGCTTCCGAGCTCTCCAACGAATCTAGATCCTCTCCTATATTTTTTAGTTCAACTTCTTTGTATTTCTTGATTTTTGCCCATTCAATGGTTTCCTTTTTCATACGTTTCAGATTCTCCATGAACAAAAAAGATTTGTCCCTGCCCTGATCATCAACCCTTGTCCTCCAAGTGGTTTTGAACAGGTTATTGAAAGATTCATCTTTGAGCCAAGACATATTGAACTTGAACGGGGTGGGTGTCAGGTGTTTTATTTGGGCCTTTCATCTATAGCAATATGGGAAGAGGGTTTGAGTCTCCCCTTCCCCCACCCAATTTCTAAAGACCAGGAGCCTAACCTCCACTTCTTCTCTGAGAAGGAAGCGATCTGGCCTCTTTGCCACCCTTGCTTCCCCTATTCTCCTATTCCTCCAATTTGGCTTGGACTTGATCAGATTGGTGTCTATAAGCTTCCTGGAACTGATCTTGTTCATGAAGAAGTCTGTCAGAGGGTCTACATGAGTTGAAGGTCCCTAGGTTTTCGAGAGCCCCAATGAGAAGTTCGGGTCCCCACCTAAAACCAGGTTCAGATTCTCCATAAAATATTTAGAAAAAAGGTTATTCCATAAAAGAGCCTTATTGTGATAGGGCCCATATATATTTAGAATTAATAGATTTGTGCAAAGCTCTAGCAAGTAAACTTCTACTCCCAAAGCTTGATCTAGTCCCCAATTTTTCAGGACCTTTAGCCTTCCTTCTTTCACTCTCGTAGCCGACTCCCTAGATCTTCCTTTTGCATCCAAAGACTAAAAGGTCCAACCTGGAAAATTTTTATGTAAATCCCTAATAATCTCCTCTACAGATCCTAAGGTTTCTTGCAACATTAGCACATCAGGATCATAGGATTTTATTAAAGCCTTTAGGCTAGTTTTTTGGAGGCACTAGAAAACCCTCTACAGTTAAACGATATTATAATCATTTAAGACCATGTGAGGGATTTTGAACTATTCTAAGCACCCCTAAAAGAGATAATTGTTTTCCATCGACAATATCGATTTTTTCTCTTAATTGAGCCTTTGAAATGTTTGACTTCCTTCCTATGGATTTTCGAGGCCCAACCAAAATTGGGTGAAACCCCAGCCCCCCCATGACTTGCCATGGAAGAATTTTATTTTCTCGAGGCCTTAGGTTATAGTGAGGCTTCTCTAAAGGAACACAGGGCATACAAGGAGTCTCAAGACTTGACACTGGAGCACGGTTCAATTGAATCTCAAGGATAGAAGTGATAATGCTATCGAGGGCTTCATTTATGGATTTAACATGAAGATTTTCTAAGTTCAACATCCTGAAAGGACTAGGCCTTGATAAATAATTGGGAATAGACAACAAGGATGGATTAAAAGAAGGGATAAGTTCCAAAACCGTACCCTCCATCTAATTTGCAGAAACCACTTCTTCACCTTCCAATGTCTCTGCCCGAGCTATCTCCCCCTGAAGCTCTTACTCATGAACAAAACAAATCTCTCCTCGATCTGCATATCCTCTAATTCATTCAATTCCATCTTCATTTTTTCCTCTTCCTTCCTATCCCCCTTCTCCTCTAGATTTTCCTCCCCCTTCTCCTCCTCCAAATGTCTTTCTGCCATCCCGCCCTCGCTTCTCTACCTTCTTCTTCTTCTAAAACCTAGAGGGAATTCTATGGTAAGATGGTCATATTTGTGACATCGATGACAACGAAAAGGCAATTGTTCGTAATCGATCATCTGAGTATAGGAGAAATCCTTATATTTGAGGTGGATTTCCTCTACCAACCCTTCCCTTGGGTTTAAACTTACTAGTATTCTTGCTAATCATTTATCCCTTATGTGCAGGAAAGACATGTCGGCTTCCAAGAACTGTCCCAAATTATTCCCAATTGCTCTGAATACCGACTCCATCTAGAATTGTGGAGGTAGTCCCAGAAGACTCACCCATACTGGAATCTCGTCCACCTTCTCTCTTTGATCATCAAATAGAGGATTCCATCTTTTAAATAGTATTGGAATTTTCCCAAAGCTCCAATTCCTTTCCGCACCCATTCAAGGGTTTCTCCCTTGGTGAATTTAATCATGAACCAACCCCTAGCTAAGGTTGATACCTCAAAGGATTTATTGGGTGCATCCTTCCAACTTTTAGCAGTCCATTCCTTAATGTAATTAGCTGAATAGTTTTTCCCTTTGGCCCTACCGACCAAGGTAACTTCTACTGCCTCCATAGCTTCAGCGATCTGAAGATCAACTCCTAGAACCAGATTTGGGGTATTCTCTTTTTTCTTTATTAACTTATTTTTCTTTCGCTTCTCCCTTGTATTCCTATGCCTCCCCCCTTCCCCAAACCCTGGTAAAATATTCTCCGCATTGACATCTACTACCGGGAGAGGCTCTAAATTCCCCTTCGCGCTGTTGATTATGTGGTCGCTAAACAATCCTTCCCTTGTCTGACCCTCCTCTCCCATCGGGTGAGGTATCTCCCTCACTTTTGAAAAACACTCTACCCGATTAATACCTTCTCGCTCTACCGAAAGGGAAGAACTGAAAAACCCTCCCGTTGATCACAGTTTACCCCCACCCCGACCTTTGAGAGATTCTGAAAACTACTCAAACCCTCCATCCGTCTGTTTTCCCCTAGAAACTCTGAGAGAGGACTTCAATCTTGGTGAAAAACCTCCCCGCTTCGCAAATGTAGAGGACTCCTGCATGCTGTGGTCTTGTCCAGTTGTTTCCCCCTTACTACTTCCGATGTCCAAAAATCTTCCACTAGTAAGGATTTCAACCCCTCCTGTCCCTTAATCCCACAACTAATGACTATATATTATAACCCACCCTAGAACAAAATTTGTTCTTTGAGGAAACTAGAAGACATATTGCATACTTGGATCCCACCTGTGTCTCCCATTGTGCAGCCTGTCAAAGAAACTAAATATTCTTGCCTCTCCTCTGGTTCCCTGAATTTTCCCCAACTCTTATGTTTTGGAATGCATAAGATTTCCTCCAAAATCCCTAAATATCTTCCCTGTCTCCATCCCTCTCCCGAGCCTCGCCTCTTCCTGCCTGGCAGTCAACCTGGAAGAATGTATTTCTTTATATTATGCTCTGTGACTTTCAATCCCCACACCAACAGAATGTCTCCAGGTTCGAGATCCAGATCAATAGAGTCCCGTTGGTTGACCATGGTTTCTCACCCTGTTTGTAGTTTGGATTCTCCCTAGAAACTGGTGAGTGTTTTCTCCTTCTGTCGGTGCGTGCAGTCGCTCACTGTTAGCAGTGTAGGAAAATCAAACAGTAAATTAAAACCAACCTCGATCTTCCTCGCTCCCTATACCCCCGTTTACCTTCATCATAGTTCCTAATGCGGCCAAACTTGGTGACAACTACCTGTCAACTGCCCTCCGTGCTCTGATAGCTACCTCCATGCGTCACAATCTGCATTGCGTATGGCCTCCCCTCTTCTGTCATTCACTGCATCAATACTAACCCTCATGCCGTTGTTAGGGTTTCGAAGCTCCGCTGCCCCTCAGTCAAATTGATCCATCTGAAAATCTTGAGAAAATTGAAATTAGAGTTACTACACAAGTGAGAGTACATAATGTGATGAACTTTCGGCCCCTGCTTTTTCCTGCTGATTTGAATCCCTTCGGCTTTGTGAACCTGGTTTGGCAGCCCGCTCTCTTGGGCTCTGACTGGTGTGGTCCGGGGCTCCTTGCATCACATCTGTCGAGCGGTTGCGGCGCGCCTTGTAGACTTTGGCGGCCCTGCTCACACCTTCCGTGCGGCTACTTGGCAGACAAGCAAAGGTGTTGATTCTCTTGGGTTTTTTGATTGCGCGGCGGAGCGGGAGAGCGATTATATTTTGGTCTTCGAAATCATTCTTCGTGGGGGTGAGGTGGCTGCCCTAGCCGCCTCTGCCCCCGGACCTGCCTCTACTCTGGTTGGGACTGGATGGGTTCCTCTGTTGGGGCAGTGGGTGCTTTCTTGATGGCTCGCTAGCAATACATTGCGGTATTTTGATGCGTTGAGGGAACATGCATTGTTTCGTGCCGCATCATTGCCGTTTTATTTGCTGGGGTATCTGCAGGCAGCTGAGGAAGTTTTGGCAGTTTGGTATCTACCTCTGGGTTTGTTGGCTTCAGGAGGAGATTTTTGAGGGGGCGGGGGAGGCGTGGCTACCATGGCTGCACTTTTCTCATTTCGTGCCTCTCCTACTTGCTTGGGCAGCCAGATTTAGATGTTTCACTATTTCATTTTCTACCTCAGAAGCTATGTTCTTGCTTTTTTTGCTGTTTATTTCTGTGACGGGTATGGGTATCCTCCACTGTGTTGGGGTTTACATACCAGTACTTGCTGCCCAGCTTGTGGGCTTTTCTGGAATACTTCTCTTGAAGTATTGTTATTGTATGTGGCTCTGCCCACACTTCTGCATATGCGTTAAGCATCTACAACATGTAATTTTATGAAATTAATGGAAATTACGGATTTTCTCCTCGGAAAAAAAGAGAGTACATAATGTGATTGGCAGTAAGAGGATAACCCCCAACTTTTCACCTCGTATCATTATTATTATTATAAAAATAAATAATTTATTAAAATAATTTAGAATTAAATTAATAATTATTATTATAATTCAAAATTTAAGTTCATGGGGTCTTGGATAGATGGTGATCGGGTGCATTGTTAAAGCACTCCTTAATGTGAAGTCACTAGTTCAATTCCCCACCTTGATCATGGTAATATATTGGACATGTTGAAGAAGTAGTCCTGCCAAGCTTATATATATATATACATATAATTCGAGCTTACTAATAATTTATTGCCGAATACAAACCAAAACATATTAAACATAATCAACAACTTCTAATAATTAATATGAAAAACAAGGCATTCATCCCAATAAAAAATTTATATAATTATCATTACTTTATTATTCACAATTCTTTAATTATATAGCTTAACAAATTTATTGTATTTTATTAATGACTAACCTAGATTCATTTTAACTATAAATCTACTAAGTCACTAGAGGGATCAAATCTCTTTCTCTGAAAGAGGTTAGCATATCAAGAGATTTGATCCCTCTCAACATTTGATAGATCCAAAATTAAGATGGATCTAGAATGGTTTACTTATTAATTAATTATAATTTTTTTTTTCTCCGTAAAAACTAGCTAAGTCATATATTAACTGTACAAGTAAAAATTACAGACTGTAAGACGAGTTTTCCAGGGCCTCTGGTAGCACCCTGGGAACCTTGACCAAAATTCTGAAGGCTCCCACGCAGGGAAAGCCTTATCAAAACCATTCAGACCATGCTCGACACTAAAAGCTCCCACGCAGGGGCAGCACCGGATCAAATTTGCAAAAACAGTTCTAGAAATCAACGGACTCCCAGTGGAGCCACAGAAAGAGGACCCAACACATTACTGCCCATGCAGGGGCTAACTGCCAAAAGGGACTGACTCAACAACCAGATAGAAGTGAGCAAGACAGAAGCGCTCGACGTGGACCAATTGAAATTAAGATCAGACCAGAGACAAGGCTTAATTACATATGGCGACGATGCAAGCATCAGCTGCCAGCAAGCAAAACGAAAATGCAAGAGAGAAGTACCCGCGTCTGCGTCTGCGTTAATCCTTGTGATGAGTTGAAGATGAAGGAAGGGTCGCGAAATAGGCATCAGCTTCTTCAGCGAGGCTTTTGTCCTCCACAACATACGCCCAGCCATCCCCCTCTGGTCGTCCCTCCCACATCTTTCTCCATGTCTCTTCATCAATATCTGAAGGAGCTGGCCCCACCGGAGGAGAGGTATCGTGCGGTCCAGCCTCAGACGCTGGTGGCTCCATAGCTGAGCTCTGTTTCCCTGCTTCATGTTCTCCTTTGTCAATTTCTTTGCCTTTGCCTTCCGCTTGCTTCTCCTGCAAGTTCTGAGGGGTGTTCTCCCCATTTCCTTCCCGAAGTTTTGTGAACATGACTGAGATGTGGGCATTGAGCCCTGGGTTGCTCTCAGAACTTTGCAATGTGAAAACCACTGAGCCAAAGGAGGGAAGCTCGGATTTTTCTTCATTAGCGCTCCCAACCTCCAAGAACTGACTGATGGGGAGTGGGGTAGCTCTGGCTCTCCTATGGCAATAGCAGCAGCAGCAGTGGTGATGCTCATCCACTGCTGGGGCTCGCGAGGAGGAACCTCTTGCTGGACCTCTCCTACATGGCTGTCGTTGTCGGAGTTTAACCATGGTGATTCTGAATCTTTTCTTGTGTGTTTGCAGGTGAGCTTGGAGTCGAAGACAGAGCCAATTGTTTCCCTGATCTCTCTCTGGTGCCCAATTTCCTTTCTGAGACCCGTCCCTTGGTAGCAAGGTGGACCAATTCCAGTTCTTACCCTGCAATTGAGCCAATTGCCGCCGTCTACATGACCAGCAACCAGAGTGGCAATGGCAGTGACAGTGACCACGAGAAACCAGGCGTCGAGGTGAACGAAGCTGCCACCGCCTCGGCTCTCTGTAATTTCCCCTCTTCCAAAATTCTTCAGACAATAATTCCTTGCGCACTCCATCGCGCCTGATAAACTCTGCCTTATGCCCTCGAACCAGGCGCGCATTAAGTGCTCTCTGCAGATCCATAAACCTACCACCCTTGCCATTAACTGCATTAACGCAGCTGGGGGGTTCATGTTAAGGTTGACGGCCTTCCCCTGGTGGCCGTATTGTTTACACGGGGCAGCCCATGCGTGGCATGTGGCGTGCCCATCTCTTCCGTCCCGCCACCCGCATCCGGGGTCTCATTGTCCCTGTGGATGAGACTCTCACATTCCTGTTTTCTTTGATTATTTGGAATGATGTTCAGGTGTCCCTCAAGGAAGGGCTGATCTGAGTCAACCCCTATGTTGGCAAGAAGATCAGCCACCTTATTACCTTCTCTTTTAGTATGATGAAAAGAGATGGCATTGTAGTTGCCAATTTCCTCCGCCATGCTGCTGAGTCTGGCCTCTAGTCTCCAACTATTGGCTATTTTCCTGGCCTGCGATCCATTCTGGATTCGAATGGCCATGTTTATGAGAATTTGGGAGTCCCCCTCCACTATCAATGGTTGAAGATTGTGTCTCCTTGCAGTGAGAAGTCCTTGCCACATGCCCTCCAGCTCTGCTGAATTGTTGGTGTCCCAACCTAGGTTGCCAAAGTAGATCTGTTGCAGAGTTCCGTGATGATCTCTGATAATTCCTCCAAATCCTGCAGGTCCTGGATTTCCCTTGGATGCGCCATCAAAGTTGAGCTTGTATGAATGAATAGGTGGGGCCTCCCAGCTTTCCTTCTCCTTGCCGTTGCTATTTGCTGCTTGCTGTGTGGTTGGTTCTTGTGTCAGTTGCAGTCCCCAGTTTGATAAGATGTTTTTCTCATTGTCTTCAGTTGGGAGATCTTGTTGGGTCCAGGACTGCAGAAGCATGGTTTCTTGGATGTTGGCGTGCATCCTGTTCCATATGTCCTCCTTATTCAAGCTATAGTTTTTGAATATGCGCCTATTCTGTTCCTTCCAAATATTCCATAGGAGAAAACCTGGAATTATGTTCCACAAGTGGTTAAGCAGACCACTTTTGTAGGGGCTTTTTGGCCATTGCCTAATGGTATTTATTATGCCTCCCATGTCTCTGCAGCGCCTTTGACTTCTGAATTCTATCTTCTCCCATAGTTGAGTAGCAAGCGGACATGAGTCTAGAAGATGCTGCAAGGTTTCTTCATTCTGAAAGCAGTTGTGGCAAATCGAGGGCCCGTGGAAGTTGCGTTTCTGCAATTTGTCCCATGTAAGAATCTTTTTGTGTCCCACCAACCAAAGAAAGTGAGTGATTATGGGCCATATTTTGAAACTCCAGATTCTAGACCAGAGAGGATCAGGGTTGACGGGAGGATCTTCTAAAAGATTGTAGGCTTCAGAGGTGGAGTAAGAGCCCTTGGGGAGGTAGCCCCATCTGAGAATGTCGTCGTTGTTGTTGTGCCTAATTCTTCTTTTTGCCAATTCAGTGTCAAGGGCCTCTGCTTCCTGCGTTCTGTTGGTGTTGATTATTTGGTTGCTAGAAAGCCAATTCCTGAAGCCTCTTCCCGTTTCCGGATTCCAGTAATGGTGGACTTTGGCATGCCGTTGCTCTTGCCCACCTGGAATAATGGCTGCTGGAAGTACATTGGTTAGTTTGGGAAGTTGGTTCCATGCATCGTACTAGAATCTGGCATGTTGACCATTCCTTATTTCCCAGAAGCTATGTTTCTGAATCAATTGGTGATGCTGCTTGGCCGCATTCCAAATGAGTGAACCTGTGCTTGTGGGCGTGAATCTAATAAGCTCTGCATGCGGCATATTGTTGGTGTATTTGGCGATCCAAATTCTGGCCCATGGTTTGTCCTGATTTGTTAACCATTGCCACCAGATTTTGGCGGTCATGATGATATTGCTGTGCTCAGGGTCTCGGAGGCCAATTCCACCTTTGTGCTTGGGCTTGCTAGTGGTGTCCCATTTTACAAGCGCCCATTTATGGTTGGTAGCTGAACTTCCCCAAAGAAAATTGCGCTGTAAATTTCTCAGCCTTTTCAGGACCCATTTTGGAGCGGCTAGGATGGAGAACAAGTAGAGGGGCATGGCTTGAAGGATGGCTTTAAGGAGCACCGCTCTACTTGCTAAATTGAGGGAGCGGTGCGTCCAAAGGTTCAGTTTAAATTCCATTTTCTCAATAAGACGCCTCCAAGCTGGTTGCTTTATGGCGGAGGCAGTGAGAGGCGCTCCCAGGTAAGTGGAGGGGAGAGAGGCAGTTTGAAAACCCAGAATGCGAGAGACAACACGTTTGACAGAGGGAGGGGTGTGGAAGAAGAAAATTTGGGATTTGGTGTTATTGATTTGGGTTCCTGAAGCTTTTGAGAAGTCGTTGAGCAGAGATTTCAGACATGAGGCTTCCTGAGCAGAGGGATGGCCATACAGCATGGTGTCGTCCACAAACTGCTGGTGGGAGGAGGCAGGGGAGTTGTGGATTGAGATTCCCCTAATATGGTTGGCTTGCCTAGCTTGCTTGATGTGCCGACCTAGGCCCTCCGCCATTATCACAAATAAGAAGGGGGATAGAGGATCCCCTTACCTGATGCCCCTGGAGGGTTTGAAGGGGTTAGAGGGCAGCCCATTGACAAGAATGGAGAAGTGGGAGGAGGAGATGAGGCTCATTATCCATCTTACCCAAGTGGCACAGAAGCCAAAGGCTCTCAGCATGTTCTGAATATAGGCCCAGCTGAGTTTGTCAAATGCCTTGGATAAGTCAAGCTTGAGTAACATGCCCACTTTTTTGGAGAGCTTGAGCGAGTGAATGATCTCATGGGAGAGTATTATACCATCCATTATTTGTCTGCCTTCCACATAGCCTGATTGCTCAGGTGAGATGATCTGAGGGAGAAGGGGCTTGAGTCTGTTGGCGATGACTTTGGTAATGACTTTATAGAGAACATTGCATAGAGCTATGGGCCTGAATTTGTCAGGGGTAGTGGAGTTCTCTTCCTTGGGAATGAGAGTGATGAAGGTAGAGTTTAGAGAGGGCAGCATCCATCGAAGGGCTCGAGATTCTTCTACAATTTGCCAAACCTCTACCTTAATCATATCCCAGAAAGCATGAAAAAAATCAGTGGTAAAGCCATCAGGGCCAGGAGCCTTACCTTCTTTAAGCTGCGCCATTGCTTCATCCACCTCTTGGCTGAGAATCGGGCTCATGAGCAGATCGTTTTGCTCCTCCGTTATTATCCTGGGAATGTTGTTTGTGATTTTCTCGATAGCTGCCTTCCGATCCCCTGATTGTTCTTGGTGGACTTGTTTGAAGTGATTGAGGAGGGTTTCTTCTATTTTCTCATGCTCCTCCTCTTTACCTCCCTCCTGGTTCTGGATGAATGAGATCTTGTTGTGCATTCTTCGTTGCACTGTTGTATTGTGGAAGAATTTGGTGTTACGCTCTCCTTCTTTAAGCCATCTAACCCTTGATTTCTGTCTCCAATAAATTTCTTCTTGCTTTCTCCTTTCTTCAAGTTGATTGTTGATGTGCTTTTCTTTTTCTAGGGTAGCCTCTGTATGCCCTGAATTGATGACTGTCTGGTGGAGTAGCTTGAGCTCCTGATTGAGTTGCTGTTGGGCTTCGAAGATGTTCCCAAAGATCTCCTTATTCCAGTGTTTGAGGTGGCTTTTCAGGTGCCTTAATTTCTGTTGGAGTTTGAACATTTTGGTGCCTTCTGGAGGGACAAAGGAGGCCCAAATAGATTTGACGAAGTCCTTGAATGCCGGGTGGGTTAACCAGAATTTTTCAAATCGAAATGGCTTCCTGGTGCTGCTCCCTGGTCTTTGCCATTGCAGGGCTATTGGCCAGTGATCCGATCCAGAGTGGGCCAGAATCTCCGCATTGAAATCGCCCCCGATGTGCACTGCGTTGTCCGATATCAGAAATCGGTCCAGCTTGGAGGCTATCTGATGCTTCCCTTTTCTGTGATTGCTCCAAGTGTAGATTCCATTACAAAAGGGCATATCAATAAGGGAGGCATTTAGGATGAAATCCTTGAAGTGTTCCACCTCAGGTTCCAATCTGGTTCTACCCCTGTTTTGTCCTCTAGTTTGGTGATCATATTAAAATCCCCCGCCACAATCCAGAGAGGATGTTGTCTGTTAATGCTGAGGGCCTCGATGGTGTCAAGGAGTATTTTTTTACTGCCTCCATCCTGTGGGAAGTAAACATTAGATAAGTTCCCATGAACCTTTGTGCCTATAATATGAAAGGCCGCTTGAATGAGATGGTGGGCTGCATGGAAATCAGTGAGAGTTATGGCTTGAGTGTTCCAGGCTATGGCGAGTCCTCCCGAAGCTCCAGTCGCATCCACAGCCACTGATTGGCAGCCCGGCCAGGCCTTGGAGAGTATTCGACCTAGAGTAGCGCTATTGCATTTGGTTTCTTGAAAGAAGCAAATGTGCGGTTTCTCCATCTTTATCATGTTTTTGAGCATTCTATATTTTGCAGGGCCGTTGAGGCCTCTAAGATTCCAAGAGATGAGCTTCATTGATAACTGGGTTGAGAGGGGCTGAAGTATTTCGTAAGCTTCGCATAGTGGCCTGAATCCACTAGGACTTCTCCAAGCTCTATTGTTCTTTGAAGAACTGTTTTCCTTCCTCTTTTTTTGAAATCTTTTGGACGCAGTCTACCATCCCAGGTGCTTCCCGCTTGAATCCCTAACTGATGTTGTTGGTAGACTTTGGAGATGACCATCTCCAACTTTTCTAGGTCAGTTTCAGCGATGGATTCAAACGCCTTTTTCCTACATGCCAACTCTAGTTCATTAATGTCCAGTCCGTGAAGGTCCACATTTTCAGCTTCTTCCTCCATTATTTCTATGACACTGGTGTCTTCCTGTGTAGGCTCTGAAGTCTGGGCGGGCTTCTGTTTCCCGTCTATCTCCATATTCTTGGGGTTATTCATCGGATCCTCCTGATTCCTGGATAAAATGGTTGGTATTATGAAAGGGGTTTTCGAGTTGGGGGGGGGGCTGGAGGGGGGGGGGGGGCGGCTTGAGGAGGATGGGAGATCGGCTTTGCTGGGATTTTCCATGGGTCGTTCTTCCGGAATGCTATTGAGGATCTCAAAACTATTTTTGGATGCTTGATCTTTGTGATTATTCTGCTGAGACTTTTGCCCGCTGGCGTTTTTCCGGTGCGAGCGCCTTCTGCTTGTTACTTTGGTGAACCCATCTTGATTGGGCTTGGCGGAGGAGTTCTGAGACAGATCTGGGACATTTAGAGGACAGTCCCTGAATAAGTGCCCCAGAGCATGGCATCGTCTACATCGGAAGGGCACATGCTCATAATCCAAGGGCTGGGTCCATTCTTCATCCCAGTGGGAGAGTGTTATCGATTCTGGTAGCGCTTCATTCAACCTTATGAAGACACATATGCGAGCATATGAAATGAATCTGCGGGATTTGGTTTCTTCGGCCGTCCTGATGTATTCTCCCACACCATTTCCAATTCTTCTGAGTGAATCTTCGTCCCAATATTCATCAGGGAGTCCATATAGTCGGATCCATACTGGTGCCCAGGTTAGGTCTTCTTTATCTGGATTAAATCTGGGTTTCCAGTCTCGCATGTACAGCCCTGCAGCATTGAAGAAATGTGGGCCTGTACCTAACACCCTGAGTTTGTCTTCCACGCAGTAGAAGATGACTGTAAAGAAGCCTTTCGGTCCTAGTTGAAGCTGGACATCTCCCTTTGGTTTCCATTTGGCAGCTATCCAACCAGAGAGAGCTTTTTCCGTTGGCCATAAGCCTATGAAGTTCCCTATGATTGCATGCTCTTTCATAAACTCTATTCTAGCATTTACCAGGTGACCTTGTAGTTCGATTCTGGGCCTTTCTGCAGCTACAGGTTTGCAGGTGGCTGAGGTGACTTTTGGCGTCTCCTTTTTGTCGTTTTTCCCTTTGTCCTGAGGTCCATTGTCCTGACCTTGCGGATCTTCCGGCTTGCTGTTCTCTTGCCTTGTTGAGCTTTCATTGTTCAATATTTCTCTGCTAATCGATCCGAAGAAGAGGTCAGAGTCCTTCTCCTGCTGCATTGGGGAGGGCCCTGTCGCCCCCCCCGGTGTTTCCATAGCGCCTGGCTGGCACAGAGCTGATGCGATGTGGTCTCAGTGCCTGGAATAGGTCAGGGTTTGCAGGAGGCTCCTCTGTCTGGAAGCGCCGTCACGGGTTTCAGAGGAACCCTAGTCGCCTTGCAGAGCCGAGTCGTGGTCCCTAAAATATCCAATATTGCCTAAAAAGGATTTGACTTTTAATGATTAATTAATTATAATTATTAACTCTATGTTTTTTATTTTATTTTATTGTTTATGGGATATTACATTACATTACAACATCTCTACCACATTGAGTTGGAAAACAACACAATTAAAGAGTAGTCTTTAAGTGCAACTTTGTGGAGAATCTCGTAAAAATTTTTGTGGTCTAATCTTGATTTGGGTTGTTTAAAATAGTTTTTTGATTGCATAGATGACCTAAGGTTATATTTAATGACATATTATGCAACAAAAGAAGTCTTGGATGTAACAAAATAACAAATGGTTTAGCAAATGAGGTATTTGCTTGAACACGTGTCCCATAAACAACAAAGAGGCAAAACTTTTGTTATGGATAAGTTCCACAAGCGTACTTGGGATAAGAGCTAAGAAGAAAGAAAAAGTATTATATTGAAGTGTTTAATCCCACTCATAGCCATCAACCAAAAGCATACATAGAGGCCAATATCTCTTTGAGAGCCAAAATTCTTATTGCTCAATTAAGGACTACTTTTCATCAACTATGTTGTGAAACACGGAGCTGGAAAATGCCAAAAGAAGTGTGGGAGGAAAAAGTATGCATTTTTTGTTCTTCCGGAAAAGTGGAAATAGAAAAGCATTTCATTTTAGAATGTGAGGCCTTCAAAGACAACAGGGAAAGTTATGTAGATATGTTGGTAGCTAGCTCTTCGGATAATCTATTTAGTGATGGGTTTGTCGAGAAGCTGGGAGCATTTATTATGAGGCTTCATAGGAAAATGGCCGAATACATCAACCAGATGAAGACACAATTTTTACCATAGGCTATCTTTAGCCTCATGGACATTAAATAGTATTGGACTTTTCCCAAAGCTCTAATTCCTTTTCGCACCCATTCAAGTGTTTCTCCCTTGGTGAATTTAATCATGAACCAACCCCTAGCTAAGGTTGATACCTTAAAGGATTTGTTGGATGCCTCCTTCCAACTTTTAGCAGTCCATTCCTTAATGTAATTAGTTGAATATTTTTTCCCTTTGGCCCTCCCGACCAAGGTAACTTCTACTGCCTCCATAGCTTCGTCGTTCTGAAGATCAACTCCTAGAACTATATTTGGGGTATTCTCTTTTTTCTTTATTAACTTATTTTTCTTTCGCTTCTCCCTTGTATTCCTATGCCTCCCCCTTACCCAAACCCTGGTAAAATATTCTCCGCATTGATATCTACTATCGAGAGAGGCTCTAAATTCCCCTTCGCGCAGTTGATTATGTGGTTATTAAACAATCCTTCCCTTGTTTGACCCTCCTCTCCCACCGGGTGAGGTATCTCCCTCACTTTTGAAAAACACTCTACTCGAGTAATACCTTCCTGCTCTGCCAAAAGGGAAGAACCTAAAAACCCTCCCCGTTGATCACAGTTTTCCCCCACCCCGACCTTTGAGAGATTCTGAAAACTACTCAAACCCTCCACCCGTTCGTTTTCCCGTAGAAACTCCGAGAGAGAACTTCAATCTTGGCGGAAAACCTCCTCAGCTTCGCAAATGTAGAGGACTCCTGCATGATGTGGTGTTTTCTAATTGTTTCCCCCTTACTACTTCCGACATCCCCAAATCTTCCACTAGTAAGGATTTCAACCCCTGTTGTCCCTTAATCCCACAACTAATGACTATATATTCTAGCCCACCATAGAAGAAATTTTTTTCTTTGAGGAAACTAAAAGACATATTACTTACTTGGATCCCACCTGCTTCTCCCGTTGTGCAGCCTGTCAAAGAAACTAAATATTCTTGCCTCTCCTCTGGTTCCCTGACTGTTACCCAACTCTCATGTTTTGGAATGCATAAGATTTCCTCCAAAATCCCTAAATCTCTTCCCTGTCTCCATCCCTCCCCCGAGCCTCGCCTCTTCCTACCCGACAGTCCACCTGGAAGAATGTATTTCTTTATATTATGCTCTGTGACTTTCAATCCCCACACCGACAGAATGTCTCCAGGTTCGGGATCTAGATCAATAGAGTCATGTTGGTTGACCATGGTTTCTCACCCTATTTGCAGTTTGGGTTCTCTCCAAAAATTGGTAAGTGTTTTCTCCTTCTGTTGGTGCGTGCAGTCGCTTACTGTCTGCAGCGTAGGAAAATCAAACAGTAAATTAAAACCAACCTCCATCTTCCTTGCTCCCTATACCCTCGTTTACCTTCATCATCGTTCCTAATGCGACCAGACTTGGTGACAACTACCTGCCAACTGCCCTCCGTGCTCTGACAGCTACCTCCATGCGTCACAATCTACATTGCATATGGCCTCCCCTCTGCTGTCATTCACCTGCATCAATACTAACCCTCACGCCATTGTTAGGGTTTCGAAGCTCCGCTGCCCCTCAGTCAAATTGATCCATCTAAAAATCTTGAGCAAATTGAAATTAGAGTTACAACACAAGTGAGAGTACATAATGTGATTGGCAGCAAGAGGATAACCTCCAACTTTTCACCTCGTATCGTTTTATTATTATTATTATAAAAATAAATAATTTATTAAAATAATTTAAATTAATTTAGAATTAAATTAATATTCATTATTATAATTCAAAATTTAAGTTCATGGGGTCTTGGATAGATGGTGATCGGGTGCTTTGTTAAATCACTCCTTAATGTGAAGTCACTAGTTCAATTCCCGCCCTGGTCAAGGTAATATATTAGACATGTTGAAGAAGTAGTCCTGCCAAGCATATAATATATATATATTTTCGAGCTTACTAATAATTTATTGCCGAATACAAACCAAAGCATATTAAACATAATCAACAACTTCTAATAATTAATATGAAAAAATGGCATTCATCCCAATAAAAAATTTATATAATTATCATTACTTTACTATTCACAATTTTTTAATTATATAGCTTAACAAATTTATTGTATTTTCTTAATGACTAACCTAGATTCATTTTAACTATAAATCTACTAAGTCACTAGAGGGATCAAATCTCTTTCTCTAAAATAGGTTTGCATATCAAGAGATTTGATCCCTCTCAACATTTGATAGATCCAAAATTAAGATGGGTCTAGAATGGTTTAATTATTAATTAATTATAATCTATGTTTTTAATTTTATTTTATTGTTTACGAGATATTACATTACATTACAACATCTCTACCATATTGAGTTGGAAAACAACACAATCAAAGAGTAGTCTTTAAGTGCAACTTTTTGGAGAATTTGGTGAAATTTTTTGTGGTCTAATATTGATTTGTGTTGTTTAAACTAGTTTTTTGATTGCATAGATGACTTAAGGTTATCTTTAATGACATATTATGCAACAAAAAAAAGACTTGGATGTAACAAAATAACAAATGGTTTAGTAAATGAGGTATTTGCTTGAACACGTGTCCCATAAACAACAAAGAGGTAAAACTTATGTTATGGTTAAGTTCCACAAGTGTACTTGGGATAAGAGCTAAGAAGAAAGAAAAAAATATTATATTGAAGTGCTTAATCCCACTCATAGCCATCAACCAAAAGCATATATAGAGGCCAATATCTCTTTGAGATCCAAAATTCTTATTGCTCAGTTAAAGACTACTTCTCATCAACTACGTTGTGAAACAGGGTGCTGGAAAATGCCAAAAGAAGTGTGGGAGGAAAAAGTATACATTTTTTGTTTTTCGAGAAAAGTGGAAACAGAAAAGCATTTCATTTTAGAATGTGAGGCCTTCAAAGACAACATGGAAAGTTATGTAAATATGTTGGCAGCTAGCTCTTCGGACAATTTATTTAGCGATGGGTTTGTCGAGGAGCTGGGAGCATTTATTATGAGGCTTCATAGAAAAATGGCCAAATATATCAAGCAGATGAAAACACAATCTGTCCCATAGGCTATATTTAGCCTCGTGGACATTAAAATGATTTTCTTTCTTTCTTTCTTTCTGTGGATTCAACACCTTCAAAAACCCATGGGTTACTTCGATTGTGAAGAGTTCACCGGTCAAATTTATAATTTCAATAAATCTATGTCGGATTCTAGACAAATTAGATGAGAAAATAAACCAAATTTTTTTCAAAAATTACACTTAAAAACTACTCTCATAATTAACAATTATTCATTTTAATTAAATATCACTATCATATAAAATAAACTAATTTAATTTTATATCTTTTCAATTATGGTAAAGACATTAACATTACATATAAATTAAGAATTATTATTTAGAATAATAATAAATATAATACTAATAATTATTAATTTAAAATAACCACAAATATAATATTATGTAAAAGTGTTTATAGATTTGAAAAGTATAACTTTTAAAAAGTATTAATTCATTTGATTTTCTTATATCATATTTTAATTAAATATTAAGTATAACTTTTAAAAAGTATTAATGCATTTGATTTTCTTATATTATTATTTTAGAATAATAATAAATATAATACTAATAATTATTAATTTAAAATAACCACAAATATAATATTATGTAAAAGTGTTCATAGATTTGAAAAGTATAACTTTTAAAAAGTATTAATTCATTTGATTTTCTTATATCATATATTAATTATGTATTTCATTATATTAAATAGTAATTATTTTTATGGGTATGTTTATTTTAGAATAGAAATTTTAGAATTTTAGTTTAATTATTAATAATTATCAAGTAAATAGTAGGGATTTAACCTACATGGAATATTTTGGGATTTTTTGGTAGTATACACAAAGTAAAGGATGATTTTTTTTTGGTAAGTAAGCACCCATGGACATTTGAACCAATGACCTATCGCAAGTAGTGCCTTAACAGTGCACCCGTTCACCGTCAACCCAAAGCCCCATAGGCAAGTTGAAATTTATTTTCAAAATAGTTATATTATTTTTCCAAGTAATTGATTAAGAAAAAAGTTATATGAGCAAGTGTCATTATAAAATGACTTTTTGTTTTTAGGGCTTGTAGTATTGATAAGTCATAGTATTGCAACAAACCTATTTACAAATTATGAATCTCCATGATAAAGTTGGGGTAAATCTCCATGGTTAAATATATAAATGTTTAGTTATATGTTAATTGATTTTATAATTAATAATAATAATAATTAAAATAAAGTTATGATTTAATTAATTTTTATGAGGTTTAAATTTTAACAAGATGAGATATCTATGTATGTATATTCCCACAACACATCATCATGTTGTATATCAATTTTTGGAATTCTATTGTGTGTAGAATTTGGAGTTATTCTCCAAATTCTGCAGAGTAGAATTTTAAAAATTAACATACAATATGAAAATATATCACGAACTATTTTGTTGCTTATTATAAATTGGTGCTTATTAATTTATATAGTTGTATTAATAATTATTTTGATAAATTAACTTATAATTGTCAATTTAATTCAATATATTAATTTCAAAATCCAATTCAAATCATAAAATAACTTTTCGTTCAATTATAATCTATCTATTTTTTTCGGTTAATACAATTAATAGTTTAGAGTTAATTAACAACCTAAAAACCCGATTTTTTAAACGAGAAATTATTTAATCATCGACCATGAAAGTAGTAACATAAATGTTAAAAAAATTACAATTTTATATTCATATGGTGTAAGAATCATTTGCATATATAATGGAATCATGTTGTTGTGATCACTACAATTTTTAAAATTCATAATTGCATTAAAAAAAAATAAAATGGAAACAAAGGTAAATTTATTTGCATTAAAAAAAAAATAAAATGGAAACAAAGGTAAATTTATTTGCATTAAAAAAAAATAAAATGGAAACAAAGGTAAATTTAAATTTTGTAGTAACTCAATTATTGATAGTGATAATTTTAATATGCTAGCAATTATTTTTAAAAGTGTAAAGATATATCAAAGGAATTGAACATGCCTATGATACTATTATAAAAGGAAAGATAACAACCTAAAGGGTGGAGGAGAGGAAATGTGTTTAGGCTTGCAATAGTCTTACATTTGTGCCCGTGTGACAAATGTTGCTCCAACCACCTGACTAAATCATTTTTTTTCCAATCATACCACTATGTCAAAATATTATATACATATTATATCCAAGCTATAACATGCAAGGTAATGAGGAGAAACATTACCATAGGTCCTTGTGGGCATTCACACAAAAAATGTAATTGCACAGAGGAAATGACTAGAGTCAGCGTGTGTTGATAATGAGATTAAATAAAGAGCATTTTAGCTATCTCTTTTTAAAAATTTTAAATTAATTTGAAGCCATTTTCCTGGAGCCATTAATTCTAGTTTTAAATTTAAATTTAAATTTTGTCTAGCAAAGATTTGTTGGAATTGCAAATTTATGTGGTGTAGTTTACACAATCCAAGTGTCAAAGTGAATTTTCAAGGCATTGTATCCATTTATGCATTCAAAAATACAGTTTTAAAATAAAAAGTTATACATGCTATATGCATATATAGAACCAATATAGATCCATTTTGGAGAGGATTAAATCTCTTGAGGTGCATATTTTTTTCACGTTTTGCACTCTAAAAGAGGCCCCATAGCCTATCTTTAGCCTTATGGAAGTTATTTTTTTTTTTTTTTTTCTTTCTCATCTTTCTAGAAGTAATTATGGTTGCCTTTACATAGCTCGTGTGGGTCCCACAATAACGAGTGATCATGTAAGTTAACCATAGTTAAGAAGTCTTTATGTCAAGGATGGTCATTCCTAAACAAAAAACTACCCAATAACGTCTAAGGTTGAACACGATTTAAGGTGGGACTTTATCATAATTAGTTAAATCAATTTTGTGTGAGAGTTATATTAAGAATCCCCAAAGCCTGAATTTCTATACAAACTTGACCAAAAATTTAAATATTTTCTGTTATATAAAAAAATTGGTTAAGTTATGATCTAGTTGTAAATTGGTTTAAAAGAAATCAAAATTAAGCCCATTTAATTTCTCAATTAAACATTTTATATCATTCTACCTAAAATAATCCTTGAAAAAAATCAAATTAAGCCCATTTAATTTATCAATTAAACATTTTATATCATTCTACCTAAAATAATCCCTTAAACACGTAAATGAAAATTTTAAAAATACATAATTTAATGTAAATCTCATCATATGTATTAATATGCTAGCATCAAGAATAGTGTAAAACACCATGTGGAAAATGACTTGTTTAAATCAAATTTAATTTAAGGTGTTCACTCCCTACTACAACATAGGTATTGAACATGAAGCTCCATAACCACATCCTAAAAATGAATATATTTAATCTCTATTTATGATATATAAATAAATATTCGACTGCACATTACATGTATCCAAATCAACCTATGTAAAACCTTTGTATCTTTCCTAGTTCCAAGATGAAGATAATTCATTATATTTTAATAAAATAAGAACTCTTTTCTTGTAAAATATTTTATGACTTGGATAATTGATCTGTTGCAAATGGCTAAGTCTCCTATGCCATAATTCATCGATGTCTCAACATTGCACCTTCTCTGCTTTCGTGCTCAAGGAAGCACATTCTTCTACATCCAATTTGTAGTGGTTCTTCACCTGAACTTCGATCCGCTTCACTTGTCCCGTGGCGATATGTCTAAGGAAAGCCTTTCCTTTGCTAAATATCACATTGTATCCATGGTCTTCCAACATAGCAACTGAAACTAAATTCTTCTTCAGACCCGGAACATACATGGCATCTTTTAATGTGAGAGGAGAACCAGACTCCCTCTGAAAAGTAATTTTACCGATACTGATTGCGCTATACCTTCCATCATCTCCCATCTCGATGTGCATCTAGAGGTCTTTATCCTCCAAGTCACTGAAAATTTATTTATTTTCCATCATATGGAGTGAGGCTCCACTATCCAAATACCACACACTACCCATCACCGATGTCACCATGCATGCAATGAGTGTGAAATCCAACTCGAATTGTGAAGCTAGAGCTTCACCTACCGCTCCTCCTGAGGGCTTCTTTCCAGCCTTCTTGTGCGGACACTTCGTGGCATAGTGTCCCAACTCATGACAATGAAAACATTTAATCTTCGACAAGTCTTTCTTCTTTCCCTCCTGACCAAAATCTCCTTTGGATTGGGATTTCTTCCCTTTCCCTTTCTTTCCTTTCCATCCGAGGCACAATTCTCCTCCTCATCATGCTTGGATGAGGTTCCATCTCTGGTGTTTCGCCTTATCTCTTCTTGCCTCAAGTCAGATCACAATCACTCCCAATTTGGTAGCTTCTCCCTCCCATTTGCCAAATCCTGGTAGTTGTTCTAGCTCTTAGGAAGGCCTAGAAGTGCTAGGCTTACCAGATCAACTTCAACAACTGTAATACCAACACTCCCAAGTTCATCCCAACATTTGGTGAACCTGCTTAGGTATTGTGGTATTGTGTTTCCCTTCTCCATCTTCATCTTCCAAATATTTTCCTTCAATGCCTACTTCATATGGTCGCTGCTGTTATGAAACAAGTCTATCAAGGCTTGCCACATTGCATATGGGGTATACTTGTCATGGATATTTGAGACAATATGACCTCGAACTCCTTTTAGTATGATTCTCCTCGCCTTTTCCACACATTTCTTCCACTCTACCAGATCTTGAGCATCAATTGTTGGAGCCTTAGGAATATCATTGTCTATGAATTCCTTCAGCCCGTTATCCTCCAACATTTCCTCCATCTTGTCCTTCCAAGAAATATCTTTTGTGCTACCCTCAAGGGTATACTCGAGTCTCAATCAATAGAATGACATACTGTTGGCTATGAAGAATGATCCTGCAAATTCTATTTAACTGAAAAGACAAATTCAAATTCTTCTCTTCTATTGTGATTCTTGCTCTGATACCATGTATAAATTCCTTGTAGATTCAATCTGCTTATGTAATTTTCTAAAACAAAAGTCTTGAATCTACTCTACTTATCAGCAGAAACAATTAACCGATCGATAAATCACAAAACATGAGACAAGATTCAATCACATATGCTCAGAGATTTATCTAAGGGGAAATATGTTGCTCAAAACCCCTTCCTATATGTATATTGCATTATATCAGAAAAAATAAGAAGAAAATACAATGCTTGTTCAACCTAAACAATCTCTGCACAAGTACAATCTTTCTCACTGCCTCACAAGCTGACTCTGGCTAATACTTAGCCAATTTTGTTGCCTGCCAAGCTCCAATTTCCTTATGTTGTTTCTCAACTAATTATCCCCCTATTAATGAGGAAAATCCCCATCCTAAATTATGTAATACCTATAGGCCCTTCTCTCAATGCATGCACCACCTATACAACTCGAAAAATTATACAACTGATAGTATAATTCCCTTGAACTCTAATCTCAACTCAGTAACTCGAATTTCATGCATGCATGAGTTAATTATGGCTAATTTATCAGATTTATTAGTTAACTCGTTGAATACATGAAGTTGTACCCCACTACTAGACCTTCTATTAGTTCCTCCAACAGTTGGAACTAGTTTAACCGACATTAACTCAGTTTAACTGAATTAAACTATTACAACTCAAAGTAAACTCAACCTAGGCTCCTAAAATTTAGGAAGCACTCTACATGACTCAATTTAGGCTCTCAACTCGAATTAGTTGTGCCAACTAAGTGAAATTAACTTAGTTAACTCATTCTTGTTGTCTTGTGATGTGGAATTACAATTTTCTCCTAATTTAATTCAAGGGAAAATTAAATTAGGATTTTCTTGTTGCCATTTAAATAAGTAATATATGGAAATGTAACAATTTTCTTTGGTTAATTCACATCTTTAGTCTTTTTGGGTTATCTTAGACCATTACAATTCGAAGGTGGTTCATAATTTGCATGAATTCAAGTGGTTTCAGAAAATACCAATGAACCATTAATCACACCAAGTGATTTTTTTAGTTGTTACATCTCAATTTTTAACTACATGGTAATTACATTTCAATCTTAATTTATCTTAGTTTTGTTTGTTTCTTCTCTCATTTTTTTCCTTGTTTTCAATCATATTTCTTAATGCATACAATATGGAGCA